>JAHLJT010002406.1:76923303-77179096 GCA_031308135.1 Acheta domesticus | reverse complement strand
TCATTACTTGATTGATTAACAAACTCGATCTAATCGCCTAGTTCTCTAATTATAAATTGCAATAAAGTGTTTAAAAATAATATTTTCTAAATAACAATTAAATAACGCAATATTATAAGATAAGATTATTTTAAAAATAAATATTAAATAAAACAATTGTTTAAATAAACATTTTAAATACACATAAGCCTTTGTAAGTAGTATATGTATTTTACATGAAACATAGCTACTAACTGTAAGTCCTACATTCCAATAACTTTAGTTTGGTAATTTAATGTTTCTCTTAACTAATTAGGATTTAAATGCTTATTTTTTAATGCTTCAACAATAATAAAAGCAATGAACTAATTGATCAATTACGAGAAGAAAAGGGGTACTTACAAGGTTGTTTTCTTACCTATTACTGTCAGCAAATTAACACATCGAAGCCTTTGAACCGTGAGAGAGTTAATAGATGCTGGCAATATTGTCTCATTAAAGTAGAAAAAGGATACTTCATTAATGAATTGAGGAACTTTCAGTTTATTGGTCTACGGTACTGAGGAAATTCCTTCATTTTATTCCGTTGAACAATTATCAATACAATATTCACTCAAATTAAACTTCGCATTGATATAGGTCTTCAATCTTGGGAGAATGATGTCCCTGAAATGGAGATGTATCCTTATATATTCAATAAAACGTCAGTGTAAATATTATTGGAATATTTTCTAATCTCGTAAGATTAAAAAATGTTCCAATAATAAAAGTCCTAAACGATGGAACAGCAATCCCTTAGCAAACAAAGAGGAAGTTACGCTGGGATTTGATAAAACGCAATATTTACATTATAAATATTTCATGAAATATATATTTGAGCATGTAATTGTTAAGATCTCATAATAGTGTAATTTACAACATTTTCTTAATTGTTAGGAATTTGTTTATTAACGTGTGAGAGAGTGAAAGTTTTTAACCTGAAAAAAAATGCTTTGCTGCTATTGCAAAGAATCCTGGTAAATTCCTATCAAATAAACAGAATCAGCATCTCTAATAACGTTATTGAACATTATACAATAGGAAAGTAAATTTTACCCACAACACAGGGTTTTAAAAGATACTAGAAAATAAACACGGTTTTATGCCTTTTCATGGAGAGATATTTGCGCAAGAATAATGAAATACTAGCGTACCCGTACGAAAAATCTCGCATGTTATTCCCCACCCTCTTCCTAATTTTTCAATTTCCAAATTAAGCCTGTAATAATTATTTCCTCAAAGTCCTCTTATCCTCCGTTACTTGTTCTATTTGTCACCTTGTAATTGATAACTTAATAATACACCCTTGTCAATACAAACTATTGTTTATTTAACTTATTATCGAGCAAAGAGGTACAACCTATGTAATTCAATTGCATTGAATATCAATTAATTAGTAATTTCACATACAGTTGCATATTCTACAGGCTCTGAACAGGTGGGGTAGAATCGACAAGCGTCGAACCAGCAAAAATGTATAGAATGGTCAAGAAGATCTCATCCTGTAGATTACGTTGTCACTCAAAAGTTTAGTTTCTAAGACCCTAGAACGATTTGTTTAGGAGTTATTTAACGATATAGATTCGAAATTTTGACGCGAGTTGCGGGTTGCATTTTACATGAATATTTCGAAGCGTTTTTTAAACAACCCTTCATATTTTTAAATTCAAAATGCAATTCCTCACGTCACCGTGAAATTTTTTGCTTTCGAGACCTCATTTATAAATATTGGTTGCGTGTGAGAAAGAGAAGGTATACTAGTGAAAAAACATACGAGACGATTAGACCATATAATTTGCAATATAATTATTATAATTTTACCTAACCGTTTCAAATAATTCAGAAAAGTTTTCGCTATGTGTCTTTCTGCATCATCGCGGTCATCTTGTTCATACACCGCATGGTGTACTTGCAATAAGAATGTTATCTTTATTAAGTTGAAATTGAGATCGCATTATCAGAATTTAACGCAACATCTTGATTACAAAATTGTTCGTGTTTGACATGTTCTATTTATTATACTCCAAATAATTTGACAATTTTTTAAAAATTAGATAATTTGTTTTTTCTTTTTACTAAATTTCCTTACGTATTGAAATTCCAAAATATTCAATTGTTGCTCTACACATAAACATTTGAGCGTTATAATAAGCAGCATTGAAATATATACTCATTTAGACTTTTAGCAACGAGACGGTTAAACGACGACTAATGTGCATGTCGGTTAAGAGCGGTAGCCATGCGAGTTAAAATGGTATTAATGTGAGTTAAAATGGTATTCATGCGAGTTAAAATGGTATTCATGTGAGTTAAAATGGTATTCATGCGAGTTAAATGATATCCATGCGATTAAACTAGTATCCAGGCGTGTTAAAAAAGGGTGATTATTCTTGTTTAGATTTCAGAAATTCTTGAAAAGTATCATTTTAACTACATTAGAGAGAAATAATCCTGTAAACATTTTAGCACATTATGCATTTAAGGTATATTCTCGTATTTCTAGTACAATATGACAAAAATATTGACAACAACAGCAAAGATTGTGAAAGATCAATAACATATTCAGGCCTTTTCATTGCATACAAGAAATGTACCGTTACCAGATGTTCCACTAAAATAATCCTTTCATCTAACTGCAGCGCATTGTGCATACTGACTGATCTTGATGTGACAGTAGACGTTTTTTCCCTTCCTCTCATACATTATCAAATGTTTGTGTTTCCGACTCCGCGACATATTCCTTGGTGGCCTTTGAAGATTGCCGTCCGCCATGGTTCTTAAGGTTTAACATCTTCTTCTACCTTCAACAATCATAATTGCAAACGTGCGTCGTAAACGGGGATTTCAGAAGAGCTTTCACTAGCACCGCAAGTAATCTCCATTGCTCCGTTTGTTTATTAAGCACGCATTAGCAACCACCAATATGACGGCCCACACCGCTACTTTTAATTATTGGACAAAATATTTTATTTTCAATTATTGAAAGTGTAAATTAAATAAAACATTGTATAACTCACCGAAACAAAGTGCTTTAATCGCTTGTCTGGTAAATCGGCTCTGCTAATGCCTCGTCGATTTATTTCCGAGCCTCACGATTAAAAGGTCACTTAGATTCCTCCTATAATAAGTACTCTACAGGATGAGTGACGTAAATTTAGATTCTTCTGTTATTTTTAAATGGTTGACGTTGGTGCAGTCAGTTTTATACGGAAGTGCATGAGCAAATGGGGCTAATTGATATACGTATTCGTTTCCATTTTATCACTTGTATTTTTACGAGATATTGAGATAACTTTTTTTAAATGGAACAATACATATTTTTAGTCTATCAGGCGCGTAGAAAGACAAATCCATTGATATACATATTGTCATGTGTTAGATGAGTATTTTTTGAGTAATTCTGATTTTTTGGGAGCAGTGTTTAATGGACATTGTAACGCCGCGAGCGGCTTATAGCAGAGAGAACGATCTTGGCTGGTGGACTGTCACATTCAAAATATCCGTTAAATACGAGTCGCAAAAAATCAAAATTATTCAACAAATGTTTATGTAACACATGATAATATGTATATCATTGAATTCGCCTTTTTATGCTCTTCATGTTAGACTAAAAATATGTATTGTTCCATCAAAAAAAAAGTTATCCCAATATCTCGTAAAATAGGAGGGATAAAATGGAAACGAATATATACATCAATTACCCCATTCCCTTATACACTTCTGTGAAAACTGCATTATAAACGAGTTCAGCCGTTCAAAAATTGCAGGAAGTGCTGAAGTTACTTGACACATCCTGTACATATATTAATACTTTTAGAAATAACGCTCGTTGGCCAGGTCTCACTGTGAGTTCTTCGAGCGGGCGGATTTGCGCGGAGAGAGACGCACGGGATCTGCGAAACTCAGCCGAGCAGCTCAGCGCACTCTTAAGCCGCGAGCCGGAGAGTGGTGCGAAAAGGTGTGTGTGTGTGTGTGGGGGGGGTCATGACGTCGGAGGGCGGCGATGTGGGTGGCAGCAGGTCAGGGCACGGAGGAGACAATGGGAAGTCAAATGGCGTTAGCGAAGGAAACGGCTTAGTCGTGGAGGAAGCGACAGTGTTAGTGGGTCGAGACGCGGCAAAGCGTGATACGAATAGTGGAGCGAATGCGGCGGGAAAAATCATAATTAGAGAACGTGTCAGCAGGGGGGGGAGGAATTGAACGAGTTTTTCAGTTGTTTAAGAAGATAGACAGGCTGAAGAAATGCAAATATTGGAAAAGTACGCATGATTTTTCGTCAGCACTATTATCGAGAAAAATGATTATAAAAACCATATAAACCCCTTCATAAAGTGTATTTTGCATGAAAAATATCAATAGCAGTAGCAGCAGCAATAAAGTCTACCTTGTTCCGGCAAAGTTGATACATATTAGCAGAAGTAATGTTATAATTAATAATTCATTAAAAATATGAAAAATAATTTATTAAGTACTACGTTATTTGTGCTAATATTTACCTCTTTCTTCGTTGAAATACCATCAAATCTTATTTTCCGAATATTTTTTAATAGGTAAATGATTTATTGCTACAAAACTATAATTCTATAGGAGATTTATCTTTTTTAAACTAGTTTTAATGACACTCGAAAATCTAGCCATTCGTCCAATGATTTTAGTTTCTCTCTCAATACTGAAGCAAGGTTCAATATTAATGATGTAGTTACATTAATTTTTAATGAAATTTGTTGGAGCCTCATGAGTGTAACGCATTTGAGTGCTCGAAACTTTTGTAACGGTGAAGTGCACCTGAGTAGTTGACAAGGCTATTAGCCAAATTGGCAACAATGGGACGCGATGCGGGGACAGCGAACTACGGAATGGAGATTCGAATTCGAGTGGGCGAGAGGAAGGGCTGCTCCCAGCGGCCGTCGACGCGCAGCAGTGTCACTTGGGGTGGGGTAGGGGTGGGGGTGGGTGAGTGGGAGGGGGGCAGCCGCGTCACTCGGGTGCGCGGGCGGGAATTAGCTTAATTACCACCAAGTTGGCGGCAGTGGCGGCCGCGACGCCTCCGACGACGCGAGGAACCGCCGCCTGAAGGCTTCGCCCACGTGGCGTCTCTCAAGGGCCGAAAACGTGCCCGGGGCAAGTGTAATCGTTCCTGACAACAAGATTTGCGAGCGGGTCTACAGAGCAAATTCGAAAAATTATTTAATAAGAAGTCACAGAAAGCACAAAAAGTGTCGGTGTTCATGAAGATAGAATATAAACAAATATACGTAAGTTATTTTTTAAATAAAATCCGTTTGTGAATGAGGGCGAGATTGACGCATGATTGCTGTAGCTTGCAACGTACTTTGCCCGTCTTTTGGCGCATTTCCCAGCCGTATGGTGTGTCTGCGAGCCAAGATGTAGAACTTTAAAATGTTTAAGAAAATTGTGTCGCCCGTTCCCATGTTCACATGTGTCTGCGCAAACACAAAGGCTAAACACATCTTTGGATGGAAACAACTGGATCATATACCTTACAGTCCAGATCTTGCAACTATGACTATCATATGTATAGATGTTGAAAGGATTTCCTTGTTTGTAAACGGCTCTGCGACAACAAAGAAATGAGAACTGCAGTCAGGGATTAGATTTTCTTTACAGGCGGTGGGTATCATTGACGTCTGAGTTCAAAAACTTGTTGCACCGTATAACGAATTTTTGAACACAAAAGAAAATTTGTGGAAATGAAGATGTATGTAGATTATTGAGATGTGTATTATGTAGATTATTGAAAAATATATTTATGAAATGTTCAATATTTTCCTTCTTGTTAACAAACGGACCTTATTTAAAAAAAAACTCGTACGTTGAAATCAATCGTCTTTAATCCATTAATCACCACGGCGCAATCTCATTATAAAATAGTAGAGATTTGCAATACATATAAACTGATGTTATATTTATCTAACTACTAATAATAATGTGCATTTCTAATAGTTCCTGACAGGTTTGTATGAAAATATAATTATTTAACATAAATATAATATCGCAATGGACGTAATGAATCATAATTAAATCTACATGGTCATCTACAAAATCAATGTGTGTTTGCATTTTACAGCCGACATCAATCATTTAACTTTTTTAATTAAAATAACTTAATTGATTTTGAAATATAATTACATAGTTGATGACATAATATTTTTAAATCATTTTTCAGCTTCAAGCTTGTAATTATTAGAATGTGGAAACCACTGACTTTTTAGCAGATATCAGAGAAATTAATTTCGCTACACCGTCAATTTATTCTACAATTCTGTCCCCTTCAAGGAAAATTAAATATCTAAATATAATAGAATTTAACCACTAAAATGAACATACAAATTGCGTTCCAAGTATATCTGGCGTGAAGGATAAAGACTTGAAATCTAATGACATATTCCCAAAATTCTTGTAATAATAATTTGGGTTATTTGTGGCTACATTCATTACTAAATGCATTTAAGATCGAATCACTGGTTATTTCAATATAATTCTGTATAATTGTATTATATATAACTTCCACTAGATGTTATAAGAAAATACCATTTTAGTAGTTAGAAGTACTTTTTGGCTTTACATGTTTCAGGTACATTTTTCCAAATTGAAGTAAACATAGTCCCATATGAAACTCAAAACCTGCAAAAGTTACCAAATCATAACAAGATTACATTTAAATTCGGTTAGTATGTGTATTTGAAGAACGATTACAAGGCACTTTCATTACTAGAATAGTTGATATTCTGAAAAACGAATTTTATTTCATTTTTAAGTTACAGGAGATATTCTTAGAGATAAAATTGATTTCCTCTATATCGTGTGAAATTAGTGAATTGTGCATTGAACGGGTGAAACAAAAAATATGACATGCAATATTAACAATATGCGAATGAAATATAAAAGAGATTATAGGTTCACATTACAAGGGAAAACGCTTGAAAAAAGACAATTCTGAAAAAACGTCTAAGTGAATATTTTTGAGAAAAACCCTCTGCAGTGTTTGGCAATCTCTCTCTCGTATATAATACGCTCGGAAAACAGGTTCAATTGTATTACGTAAACACGCTTTGCACATCATAAACACCAAATCAGAGTTTAATTAATGGTTCGATCACTGCAATCAGCCTTCTCATTTCCTCTGCAGATTTTCGGATCAGAAATGAACGGTATTTAACGAAAATTGGGAAATGACTGTAATCCATAAATTCATCTACTAATGAAGTTTTTTAATAGCGATAAATAATGGAGGAAATGTGATACTTCAAAATAACCACCCATTTATTTGCCATGTGTTTCACCATGTTCTTTGTTTTATTTCAGTTTGATGTCACTGATTGCAAACGACTGTGGATTACCTTTCAGACGAAAAATCGAAAATCTTGAACTCCAAGGGTTTACTAAAATATTCAAGATATATGTTTATTACGGATTTGAGGTGCGAAAATTTATTTGAAGTTAGACTGTCCATTAACTATGTAAAAAAAAGTAATATTTATGTAGTGAAAATCAAGAAACCAACTAAAATATTGTTAAATTATTTCCTGGAGTTTTCCGAATAAAGCTGGGGAAAAACCTACTATTATACTGTACGTTTATGTGGGATATCCATTGAAAACAGTTACTACACCTAAAGTGCATTTTGCATCTTCATAATGACATTGTGAGGCCAAAACATCATTCGTTGCGGTCACATGTGGCATTTTAAGTTTGTAAAATGTTTCTTACTACTTCTTCGCATCCCAACAAGTGTATGATTAGTTTCATAGAGCAGATAATAATTACAGACGAATGCTTACGTCTGCTGTAATATATTTTCTTCCACAGTATTTAATAGTTTAGAAAAATATATAATGAATGTTTAAGAATATCAAAACAATAAATTTTAAGTAACCTTTCGAGAGAGATTTAAACGATTTATTAAACTTTCCAAAATTCGTGACTTTGAAATAAATAAAATATAAGAAATCTTATCATGTATAGAATCATTTTAAGCACCAAGGTATATTTAAAAATTCTGTGTCATAAGGGACAAACAGTTTACAGTGATTTATTTGATTTTTTGAAAATAGGTATTATTTGGTGTAAGTATTGATGTATAAGTATTAAGTTTGATCTAGTTTCAGTTTGAAACATGACACGTGAAACAAAATTTTGAAAAACACTGAGAGAATTGCAAGAGCAGTGCTGCGATCTAACAGGGAGTTGTGTTATCAAATTCTTCACTGGTGGCACGTTGCGGCAAAGCTCGGAACTAAGATCTGTGACGATCAATACTCCATTGCGCAGACGCAGTAATGCGCGTTCAGCGCCGCACTGTGGCGAAACATTTAACTGATAAACGGCGTTAATATGTATCCCATGGTTGTATCAAGCGTGGTGCTTGTTTAATAGCGCGGGAATTAAAAAAATACTCGGAGTACAACTCAGTAATTGAATAATTAAATTTATCATACAACACAATAATAATGTTTTCTAAAATAGTAGCTCCCAAGCACCACTTAGCTTTTTTATCCTAGTGTCCTGAGTGTATTGTTGCCCTATTTTTAGTAAAAGTTATTTTTTGCAGTTTCAAGACACAAGTTATGAGTTTCTGGACATGTATGGTAATTTCTCGATTCTCTGGACATGTAAGGGAGCACAGTATTTTAAGAAAAACAAACAGCATTTCGTGAAACTCACTAGCACAAAGTTTAATTAGTTATAATTTAAATTGAATTTGTTCATGCAGCTAATACCTCTTATAGAATTAGAGATACCAAAACCATTGGTATAGAAATACGAGTATAATTCCATAAAATGTTGTGATACTACTTTGCAAAGATTACTTTATTATGTTATACGTATATGATTTGATCCATCTCTTCCGCTTTCTCTCTCTTGGTAAATAATTTTTTACAAAGTGAAAGTAGGTTCATACTGAATCCCAACATCAGGCCAGAAACTGATGTGTATGTTGAAGCATTCTACGCCCTTTCATGATGGGAATATTAACGCGTCCATTTTTATATTCCATGGATTCCTTATTTCTGTTCATTTCTGACCCCCATGCCACGAAATTGGGGTCATCTGAAGAGTGTAAATCTTCCTTGTATTCTTTACTCCACCCCACATCCACAGGTTTCCCAATGTTCTCCCCTACCCTCGCATGCTCTCCGCATGTTCTTATGATTGTTGCTCGCATGTGCCCTGGCATAAGCACTGCATGCTCCGTCGTATGATCATAAGACGCATCATTTCAAGGTTATGAGCAATGGAAAACTGTGTTGCGGGTTACACGTAAGCCTGGCGAATCAAAAATGCCATAAACTGCAATCTTCTTTGTATTTACTGTTAAATATATTTGTTGCGCCCCAGGGAGAAATAGTTATATACTACGGGATTGTGGGTTCTTAGTTTCTTATAAAAGGGAATAATCTGTCGTCTGTCTTTAGCATATCATGTATGAAAGGGGAATTATCACTATTAATAAGAGTAAATACTATTACAATTGTTTCGATTGATTGATGATTTAGGGAACGTGTACAACTTACATTATTCTTGTACGCGTAATGTATATGTTTAATGCGGGATCTGGCGGTGATCTTACCCGTCTGGATGATGAGATTCAGCGTTGATATACATGTCGGTAAGCGGGTTTTTCCTAACCAGGCATCTCCCACCTACGGAACACAGCCCCAGCCGGAACAAGCTCTAAGCGTCCGACATGTCTTCCGACATGTTTGGTAGTGTAGTGCATGTAAATGTGTGTGTAAGTAAGGGTTAGAACAAGGAAGGGAAAGGATAGATAGTGCGCGATCCGTGGTCCATTTGATAGATAACTGCTTCAGCATGCACCTGCTGTTGATCGGAGAAGTCACAGAAAGCTACCGAACAGAGCAGCCGGCTGATAAAATTTCAAGCATTGGTTTAACTCGACTGAGATAGTAGCCAGTATTGAAATTCTTGCAACCTTCGGGACTCGAACCTACGACCTCTGAGACTGCTGAATTGATGCCCTGAGCCACCTATGTCGGTAAGCTATTTTAAATTTTAGAAATAAAGAAAATATAATAAAATTGTTATCACTATTATTATCTTAGGTACTTGAATAAGTCCACAATAACACAGATAATTGCGTCAAATAAAATAGCAACGATTATAAGGCACACCTTTCATGATTCACATTAGGAGATGAAAGCAGAAAGAAAAAAGCATAAACTAATTTTATAAAACAAAAATGAAAATAAAATGTATAATTAAAAATTACACCGCTAATGCAACTTTTGGAAAATTTCATTCCCCTCTGACGCAACGCAACGCCAGCTGAACGACGTCAGCTGTGCTGTGTTCAGCATTTTCAAGCTGGCGCGCGCGCAGCTATACGCCACGCCATGGAACTCGCTGACGCGGAATGCTGGCCAGCGAGCGGGAAAGCCTCGGGGCGAGGCTATCCCGGGCCGCCCCGCCCCTATTTAAGCGGGAGCAGGCGACGTTCATAGCAGTGAGTCGCCTAGAGTCAGCATAGCAGAGAGTGAGCGAGTCGCCGAGAGAGAGTCTGCAGTCAGTGAGAGAGGAGTCGCGACGGGCAGCCTAGGGGCCGTGCTGGAAGCACGGCTGGTTGGCGTGTCAGGGACACACGCAGAGAGGCCGCACCAGTAGTCGTGCGGACTACATCGTGACTGCCAGGCAGAGGCGCCGTGCTAAGTGACGCACGGTGAGATTGCATGCCGGAGTTCCACGCGGTGGAGTCGCACAGTCAGGCGTGTGGAACAGGAGCAGTGCCAAGTGACGCACTAGAGAGATCCGGGCTTGGACGTTAATGCCAGCCGGAAGAGAATAACTTCTGTATACTTCATTGTTAAGTGTAAATAAAATGATTGAAGGAATAAATAACAAGTTATTAAGATGACGAGCTTTCTTTCATTGGTAAACATAACAAGCTGCAGATGAGATCACGTGCCACGAAGATGTACGGTACAAAAGGAAAGCAGAAATATGAACAAAAAATGTAATGAAACAAAAAATAAAATAAAATCGCCAATAGAAAATTACGCCACTACAAATACGCCAATGCAATTTTTGGAGTTTTTTATCCACCCTGATGCATCATCCGCTGCTCTACGCCAGCTGCAGATGAGATCAAGTGCAAGACATAAGGATGCACATCAGAAGAGGAAAGCAGAAATATGAAGATACATTAATTTTTTTGTATTTGAGTGTTATAAACGTCCTTTTCTTTTGCATGAAATCGTTCATAATCGGGCGTTTTACGACACAAATAATTACTTATTAGATTTTACAGCTCAAATGATTGCGTCATTACACATTCAGCCAATCACAGCGAGAGAATGAGGGGAGGTAGAGGTGAACGGAAGAGTCGACCACCATTTTCTCGTACGGATGTTAAGTACCCGCGACATTACAGAAAAGTTGTTTCGCAAAATTAAGTTTGACTATCATAAAAATTTATTACGCTCTCTTGCAAAAAATAGCGTATACAACTCGTTTATAATGTTGATTTATTGCATTCATACAAATTTGAAAACTCGCTCCAAACGCCGCTCGTTTCCTAAGTATGTTCTCATGCAATAAAGCTTAACATTATAAACTAATTGCATAAACTACTATTATAAAACAAAAACGAAAATAACGCCGATTATTGAAAATTACGCCATTAATGCATTTTTTTTTTGTTTTTCCACCACTCTGACGCCTCCGCCCCACCCGTTGTACGGCGACAGCTGCAGATGGGATCCCGTGCAGGACACATCGTCGCCTGCGGGAGGAGGGGGGCGTTGGCCGAGATGGTCGCGGGGCGGGGGAGGTGCGTACCGCAGTGCCCCCTCTTCGACGCGGCCGCATCCGCGACCGCCGCATCGCGTCGCGTCGCGCCCCCGAGGCAGCGCCGAGGTGGCGGCGCGGCGGTGGCGGCGCGGCGGTGGCGGCTCGGGGCCGTTGACCGGTGCAGCTGCGCGTCGTTGCGGGGTCTTCCGCCGCAGCGCTGCTGTCGAGGCAACGCTCGCCGCGCCGCTTCTGGCCATAGCGCGCAATTCAACGGTGATCTCCAGGCCCTAGAGTTCCGGCCAGAGCCTTTCAAATCCAATTTAACGTGGTGGAGACCGTTGCAGTGGCGCCCTCTTCTGCGGCACCTTCTGACAAGAACCAAAGTACAAACTGCTGCCAACGATACTCAACCCTCCGGCGGGCGCGTAGCGGCACTCAATGCCGCATTCTTACATTTTTGTTGATTTCGTGTAAATAATTGGTGTCACACTATTGAGCTCATATTTATTCTTCATTCATTATATTTTCAACCAGATGACACTCAAATCACGATTTTAGACACTGGCGATCGACCGTTATTCATTAATAATCCAAACTCTCCGACGGTTACGGCACACCGTACTGCAAGCGCTTTGTCATGTAAGTATATTATTTACGTATTTTATCCATTAGATTACTTACTGCTGTTTTGTTATGGAGCTTTATGACACAGATTTTGGAGTACTAACTATTAATTCAAATTTAGATGCGTTGTTTCCGAAGAAACGTTAGAAGTTTGCAGAAGAACGATTGCATAGTATTCTTTCCCCTTCATGTAACACGTACCAAGACAAGGAGGGAGTGAGTGATGGATCAGACTCTTATTAATATTGTTATTTCGTTTTGTATTTAATTATTTACAATAAAATGTATGAAAACATTAATCAAGAATAATTCCTTCACATTCCATAACAAAAGTAATAACTATTGACGCGAAAATCGAAGATGATAAATGCGGCACGGAGTGCCGCACGCCCCTGGTAGTGGGACATGATGGGACGCTCCTGCCGGAGGGTTAAAACGTGCTTGGCTGCAGCGTGGGTTCGTGAGGCGCAAGCAGGCGCGTAATGTTACGAAATATAGTGTGGATGTACGCGCGTTCTTCAGCGGTTCCTTACATGTATATATTATGAATGATAGAGCATTTAGAAGAATTTTTTCATATTTATCACAAATTCGCCAATTTTTATGTGCGAAAGCTTAACCTGTAGCTGTGCCCGGCGACACTACCGCCTCCTATTGTAGTACTCTCCAGCTTTGTTTGATGGAGAGTTTGATGGATGTTTTGATGGAGAGTTGCAAGGCCCTGGTACTGGCAGCGTACATGCGACTCTGACAGTTCGATGCGCTATTGGCACGCATTGCTACGCACATGGCAGCACCTACATGACAGATGAATGCAATGTCAAAACATTACCTCTTACCGATAGACAATCTCGCGTCTTTATATCTTGGTCATAATCTTTGACACAGCCGAACCTTATCGCCTTCCCGACTGCGTGTGAGTCAGATGAGTAACAACGCTAAACCCCGGCTGTGAGAAAGTAAACAAATCCTCGCAAGCAGATTTCTTCAGAGCAGGTCACATGACGTACTACAGCTCGCGGCGAATACGCAGCCGGTACTGTAGGTAGAGAGTATCGCATTCCTTTACATGGCGAGGCCATTGGAGCCTCACGCGTGTGCTTCTCTGCCATACCGCATGCACTGAGGCTACGTGGGAGGAGAATGTTTACCGGCGGGTCTGGTGGTTCGGCGCTTCTCTCTGCACCTAGGGACTGCGTAAGGAAGCGTATATATAGAATAGCGCATTCCTTTGAGCCACCGATTCCACCATTGCGTAACTAGTTAATCTGTGCGGTATTGTGGGAGTGCGGGGAACCACCAATATAGCCCATACGAATACCAAAATGACCAATAGACCAATACGAATGTGCTCCAAAATTTGCACATTTCCTTCAAACGTCACGAACTTTCCTTCACAATTTCTTCAAATATATTTGCACACTACCTGCGAAGGCTATTGGGCAGGAGGATCTTTAATGGCGGCCGTGGTTAACGTTGCGCTACTCTCTATGTCAGGGCTGCTCAGCTTAGAAGGGATTGTGGGCCACTTATCAAATTCTAGTTAAGCCGGGGGCCGCACCGCAATTTAAGATGGTTTTTACCCTAAGTACTCAGATTATGCTGAAACAAATAAAAAATAGATACGACTTTTATTCAACATACTTAATAATTAATGTAGATACAACGAGAAAATTAATATATCATTAAATAAAAATAAGATGAATTCTGCAATTGTATTGTATTTGGTTGGAATAATAAAATTTTTCAAAGCAGTCGCATTAAAAGATCCGGGGATAAATACAGGGAAAAGCGTATTCCTTTGCGCCGCCAATTATTCAATTTTGTAACCAGTCGTCATGGAAGTTCAAATATTGAGGTATTGTGGGCGTTTTGGGAATCAGCAATCTACACAAAACCAATTATAATATCCTTGAAAAAATTAATAGCGCATTTAATTGTTTAATTTCCCTTCGACTTCTGAAAGCGCTCTGACAATGTGATTGCGTAAGAGAATATTAAATGGAAGCAATTGTGCTTCTGTCTGTATCTAGGGAATTTACTGCGATCTTATCATTCGTTTGGCCGATTCATTGAATTGCAAGGGTGCTCGAACTGCTACTTTCGTTGGCGAGTATGATAAATAATTTGAAAGCATATTAAACTTTAACAGGCTGAATTATTTTTTAAAAGATTTGAACTCTATTGTGTAATATTAGAGGACAAAAATTAGAGTGCTTAAAAGCATATAAAACGTAACTACTAATAAAATGACAGCGTAGTAAAAAGAAATTCCGTGCCGAAATGGGTTCGTTAGGCAGATATACCGTACAAATTTGTATCCAATTTTTTCGGACTTGCTTAAACGGCTTTGGAAGTTAACGATTTTCTTCTTAGCTTCATTAATAGTTACATATAAAACGTGTAAATATCTGTGAAATATAAATATTTATCTAAAAGGGCTGTATTATCATAAAAGGGAAACGAAGAGAGAAGAAAATGTTTATTTTGTATGAGAAAGATAAAAACAAGTAACCCAAAGCTCATCTGCTCAGCAGGCGCATCTTTCATAGGCACACCCCTGACGGGATACACTGTCATGTACACTGTCATGTACATTGTCCAATACTGTTATTGTTGGATATTGCATTAAGACACTTCTGAGGGTCTTTGGCGACCTTTACAAATTTGACAGGTCCTTCGAGTCAATAAATTAACTTCTCATTGCGTGGCTTCTAAATTCACGGTGGCGCATTATGTCTCTAGACCCTTTCAGTGACCCCACCAGATCAGATTGAGTATAAAATAAATACGTTCAAAAGTTAATTCATAATGTCAAAAATGTTAGTAATGCAAAGTATATAAATGAATAAGTTCAAAAGTTAATTCATAAGGTCAATGTTCGTGTTGGTTTTTAATACAGGGTAGAATGTAGTTGTATAAAGGAGTTGAAACCGAAAGAATTGTATGAAATTTCCAAGGGGTAATGTAGGCAATTTGATGTACGTGAGTGTATAGCGGCACACAATTGGATATCATGCTCGTATCATCCGCCCACAGCGAATTGAGACTTATTATCCACTTAAGAGTACTTCTTTTGCATATTAATTACGTTTCTCTCGAAAGTTCATATGATTAAATGTGAACATAAAGTACATGTTTCAATTGGACACATACAAAGAATTATAATTTCCTCGAAGTTTAGGTTCAGGAAATTATTATATCTTTATTAATATTCGAGGACCACTTATTGCTTTGCTAGACTCTTTTCTGAACTGTCATCTAGCTCTCAGAAAGTTTCAGGGGAATTCCACGCTCAACGCCCCTCCTTAAGGCGAAATTCAACTGCCAATTGAGATGCCAGTCGAGTTCCATGTACATATTTATCTCATCCTTTGATAGTTCTGGACTCGGGTTTAGAAAATCAAAAAATTAATAGGTAAATTGAGATTTTACCAATTAATTTGTGGCGAGTGAAATGGCCAAGCGTCATGTTGTTATGTGGTTTCTTTGTGAGGTATCAGAGAGGGTTATTTTCAGATGAACATTTTCCCCTATGAGTATAGGCACTAATTTACAGGCAACGACCATTTATCATGCATGTTTTGAATGCACTTTGTACTAAGAATGTTGTAGCGATATCTGATATTCTACGCGACTGGAAAAAAATAGCAATTTGGGGTGGAAACGGCACCTTATTTGCAAAATACTTGTGATTTGTGCCACCGCACTTCAGCATGAGAGAAGAGGTTAAGAGTCACGCGCTACGTAAGAACACATAGGTTCCGAATGGCTATGCTTCGAATGGTATCGCCTTCAAATTGTCGTATTCAGACGCTCAGAAAAGAATACTACGTTTTAAACAATACCATTTTAATACACATTTAAGAAAATATCGTTTGCAGTGTCGTGTGCTAAGCAAGGCTTGGATTTGCCATGAATGCCGGCAGGGTGTAAGAAACGGAGAATCGACAAATACCACGAAAGGCCGGAGAGTGTTCTTATTGCTGAACATGCGAACTACTCGTGAGCGCCTTGCTCAAATCCTCAGAGATTTTTCTCTCGTCATACTCATACAAACAATCTGGGCGAGGAAGGTAAACTCAGAACTAGTCGCATTTCTTCCTTCAGTTTTAATGCAAAATTTTTGGCAATAGCGGAAGTTTTTTCGAAAAACTGGAAGAGGAATTTTACATCAACATTGTCTCATCCACTAGTTTTTTTAAGGAAATAGACCAATAAATAATACATCTTATATAAGTGTCTTTCGGATATTTTTGAAACACCAACTTAGGGTTCGTATGTGTTTGTAGCAAATAGTCTCAGTTTTCTCATTTTATGAAAACTGTTTTAATAATTTTTACGCAGTTCTTTTTCGACACATTTATTGTTTTTGCTTCTTCTTCGCCTTAATCAAAATCGTATATTTGTAGAGATTGAATGAATTTTATCGCATTGAAATAGTTGTAAATATAGAATTTTGGTGTGTTAATATACACAATTTTTAGAGTACTTCTAACAGTCGCATAACTGGTAGATGAATTCTCGTAGATATCTCCAAATCAATCAACATAAAATACGAAGCAAAAAAAATAACGCTAATAATTTGAATATTACTGTGTTTTATAGCACAAGTGAACATGTGTGTTTAATTTCAATACGTGTGTAACAAACATATGAGAGTATAAGGTTGCAACTTTTTATACAAATGTAAACAGAGACTGCACGCTAAAACGCTTGTGTAAAAAATGAACAATTTCACTGCGCTCGTTTGGTACGATATTTAATTTTGATGCAGATCGAACTGATTAGATTCACGACAAGGGAAGAATGTGTTAATTTCTAACATTAATATAAGTTCCACAGTTTTTGTTTCTTTTTATTTTCACACTATATGTATAATATCAAATGAATAAAAAATGTAATTTCTGTACTCATCCAAAACGTCTGCAGTACTTTATATTTCTTATATATTAAAGAAATAGGGATTTCATATTTCTATTTAATACTTGTGAATCTGTAGGATAATCAGTATCTGTAAATTAATGTAAGCCAATGCTAATTACAGTGGTCGGCCATGACCAGAGTAGTTGTAAAGCGACCCTAAACGAATAATTTTAAAAAAGGTTCAGATAATGAAAATTCTTTCTAGGAGAAATACGACGGTATTTTTAATCAGAATACAAATTGGAGATGTGCGATAAAGGTAACTTTATCTTGACAATAATGTATTCAGAAGAAATCAATCGTTACGAAATGAAAATATAAATTTATTTGATTTGTGTTAACTCGTGAAAACAGACAATATTGATGAATGTAGCACCCGTTATCATGGACGCGAGTTTGTTGAGAAGAGACTCGCTAATGAATGGAGGCCTGAGTGGCCGGGAATGCTTAAGTCGTATTATGGTTTTAAAACCTAATTAGTAGCGACTTCAAGATATTGGAAGTTTGGAAAAACCTTGGGTAACGTACTCCAGAAAATTAGTCGGTGGTTTTTTAATAAGGAACAAGATATTCTCGGAAGCGGAGAAGGTAACATTTGCCGATTAATTCTGGTTACATAAATTTACGAATGCTATATTTGATTTTTTTTGTCTTAAGGTGGTCTTATTTAAATTAGCTCAAGACAATGGCAAAAGGACAGCCACTTTTGGTGAATGGAAATACAACTGCTGCTGAATTAGTAATCGTCGGTTCAAATGACTGTGATGTGTGCATACGCTGCGGCGGGATAATTGAATTCAGTACACTCTTAACATCTGTTACTAGACCTAGAGACTACCGACACATTAATTAAATCATGACATAAAACAAATACGAAATGCTCAGAAAAAAGTAAAAAGAAAAGAACTAATAAACTACATGAGTATTTATGTCTTCCTATTTATTTTAAATTTAATGTTTCATATAATGTTTTGGTAAGATAACTTTTTTATTATTTGATCAAGTTTCTAATTAAACGAAAGTATAATATTTGAGGAAACTGGGAATTTTTGTTTTTAAAATAAGAATACTTTTCAAAAGAGGATCGTGAGAATGAGCCATGGACAAAATTTCATGAAACACTTTTGAGTGCAAAGCTTTCTACACGAGAACCAGGCGCGCTTTAATCAGATTTTAAAGTTGGCAGGCGTCCAATCTGAGAGTAAATTAGGCGTATAGCCAATCGAGTTAACACACTTGTGAAGTAATGTAAATATGTCCTTGCATGTAATCGAACTCCAACTCTCTCATTAGTACCACGTTCAAACTACACGGAAGCTGTTATTTCGCTTTATTTGACACTTGGTTTCAAGCCATTGATCTCAACTACTTCAATTGATTTTCACGAAAAAGTTGTAAAAACGCAGTAAAGATTAATATATTTATTTGCTTGCTTTGTTTCAGGTATTTCAATATAGAAATAAAAATGTTTACTTTAAGAAGTTTTCAGAATTATCACATAACTACCAATATTATTGAGAAACAGTTTTGAAAGACGGAAAATGATATCACATCTCTGAAATCGTTTCTTATGATTAAGACACTCATCATATTCCGAGGATACCGCGCCTTTCTTTGCAGTTCATTCACATCCTACGTATTTAATGTTGTTTCTGCTAATATTGCAATTTTTTAGGTAGTAAAATATTTATTTCCTTACTTTAGTTATATAAGAACCTCTTCTGATTTGACAATAATTCCATTTATTCACATTTTCAAAAATAAAAAGAGATCAGCAATACATATTCAAATTGCGCGTATGTTTTTCTTACACTCACAAAGAAATTAACTTCTCGGAAGTTTTACGATCCAATATACGATACGCAGAAAGGTAAAATTCACCCGCTGTTTGCATGATAATTCTGTAATTCGGAATGCTCTGAAATTTAATTCAGGGATTCCACTGATTTCTTCGATAGGCACCAATAAAATGATGGAACAGAACCCTACCAAACTGTCCACGGATCGCGCGCGGTCTTTCCTTCCTCAACCTTATCACCTCCTTTTCCCTTACACACACACACACACCTATATTTTCATGTACTTCTCGTACAGGGATAAAAGTTCTAGTAGTCTGCTGCTCTAATCGGAAGTTCTTCGTGATATTTCAGACCAGATCCGGGCAAATGCCGAAGCAGTACACTTACAATCAATCTAACATTTCATAGACGAGTTGGGAGCTAGAGATTTATTCCGTTATGGCAGGTTCCCCTCTGGAGGAAATACACAAAGGGCGAAAAATCTCAAAAACGGCGTATAGGTCAGCGCCGCATCGCACGTTTCAGCAGGGGATGAGCACCGTTACCTTTCAGATACAACATGCGTTACACTCACGGGACTAACGACTAAAGTACCTGACGCGCCTGGAAACACGAAATATTCATTTACACACGCACCAAACCCTTTTCACCAGCTGAGGCGGCTCAGGGAATCAATTGGTTACTGCAATGCCTCTGAAAAAGAGAAACAAGAGACACGAAATATAATAGAAGAAAAGAAATAAGGTCCTAGGGTTCGAGTCCCTACGGTGGCAGGATTTTCGACACTAGCTGGAAAGCTAGGTCGAATTCAGCTGCTACTTGGTAGAAAATTCTAGCGGCAGATTGCTCCGATCGGTAGTTTTGCGTGGTTTCTCCGATCGACACCCGGCGAATGCCGGAACAGTACTCTAACCAACGGGCTACGGAACGCGAGCAATCTTTCCTAGTCCTATTCTCACCCCTTATTCACACACACGCACACACACACACACTTATTTACATTCACTACATAATCACACATGCAGGAAGACCGGTCGAGGGCTTCGAGTTTGTCCCAGCTGGGGTGGTGCCCCACTGGAGCGAGATTCTTGTTTGCGGAAAATCCTCGTAAGCCAATGTAGGTCGGCGCCAGATCTCGTCATCCAGCAGGGGAAGGTCATAGGCACCTCCCGCGATAAAAGAATATGCCCTACACTTAGGGACTAATTATCGTAGCAGTTGACGTGCTCGAATTAACTAATCAATCAATCAAAAAGAAAACTAATTGTACAACTTGATATCTCTTGACTATTATAATACCTCTGAATTATTTCCCGAATCCGCAATGTCTAGACGTGTATACAATACATATTCGCAAACATAATATTGCAGATAACTTCATCCCGAGGGACTTCCGAATGCAACATACTAAAAGGTACTTCTCGTAGTTTTGAAACAATCTTTACAATGTCATTTGTTGTCAAAGACAGACATTTTTTTGGAAAGGCGGTTATCATCCGCGGAAGACTCGATGAAAAAAACAATACCGCAAAACTACTTTTCGGCTTGGAGCGCACAACAAATTATTTCCAACTATTGCGTATTATAATATGAAAGTTTCAAATGATTAAAGTTGCCAAAACGTGGGCAGGAAAGAAACAGTGTTAGTATTAATGTAAGCAATTTTTAACTCATCTCACTTGATAGTGCAACATTTAATCTATATTTCTTTTACCATTAGACGCTCTGGAACATTTTATCGTCATGGTGCAACCTCAAAGAAAATCTATTCATAAAATGGAAAGTGTATTCAACGTTTATTAAAAATGTAATGAAATATATATTCAACATTCGTGTTTAAAATATATTTGAATTAAATAAATACACTTTTGTCTCGAATTTACGCAATGATTTTCATTAAAAATTGCGAACGGCATTTTCACATTCACATTCTATATCGTTGTTAACGTTTGTACTAGTGTTACTATAGCCTTAGGAAAGCAAATCATATTTTAGATCTAGGCTAACCGCGGTTTACTGATGCAGCTGAGGTGAATTAGAAGTGAAAGTGCAGAAAAATCTTGAACAATGTTATAGACAAAAAAGTAATAATAACAACATATTTTGAAATTACGTTATAATACAATTAAATTGAAATGAACTGATGCTGTACAGCTTCATTTCATTTCAGAACATTTTTAAAAATTGAATGCTCATATATTTGGTTTTACTAAAAGAGATTTAGAGAATTAAAATATAATTTTCAAAGAAAATATCATCATGTTCGGAAAACAATCTCGTTAAATTCAAATCTTCCTACTATTGTTAAATTCAAATAGATTGTTCATTATTTTTTCACAGGTGAAAATCAAGAACTTTGAAGGCAGGCTAACATAAAATTGTGAATTTGCAATTACTGTACTGCAATTATGACATATTCAACAGTAAATTCCGTAAAACGCACGTTTGTTTGGACAAAACATTTAATGACGGTCATCAATACGTCACAATGCTCCAGGTTCATTTACGGACATTTTAGTTTATTATTTGTTTCAAGCTACATGATGCCCATAGTATACCGGTGTAGCGGTTTTAGCGAATAACATTAATATTGAATGAACACAAGAGCAATACGGCGGGGGTTAATGTAATGCAATGGAATAGTCTACATCACAATACTTAAATGAAAATTATTTAATAATACAATGTAGTCAATGGAAAGCTGTCTTTGTGTTTATTTTTCAGACGTAACATAATGCTTCAATTATTTAAGACAACTTATAATTGTTATGTCCCTGATTTATGTTTGAATCAATCAATATGTCATTAAATGTTGTGTAAATATAAAATTGGGAAAGAATTTTTACCTTCAGGCCTTACTTCTTACATAAGTATTGAAGAGAAGGTATTGTAATGCTGCGATACACCCAATACGAGTTTATTCTGGCGAAAAATCACCGATTTGTGGTGCAGCAATACAATACGTCCTCTTTAATACTTAGTACCTACGAAATATGACGATCCATGCGGATTCGACTTGTTTTAATAGACCCGGAAGCCTCATGCTTGAAATAAACAAGTGAAGGAATTCAAAGAAAGCGTTTTTTATTTATATTGAGCCGGAGCTGAGGAATTGTATTGAACAACAGACTGACCGGAATACATAAATAAATAAGGGGGTTTTACAGTAAGGAACATTCATATTATAAATGTTAAGTTTTGGAAGAAAATCGAAAAGAACAATATGTTTCGGAAAACAATCGAACACAACAACGCGAAAGTTTCTGTTGCAAATAACAGTGGTAAAATAAGATGAACGGGGTTGAAAATTAATAAAATTCAGAACAAATAACATCTAAATTAATTTCCGAAAGGAGTTTGATCGAGACCAATTAAAAGTAAACGTAATAATATTTCTAAAGTAATTGACGAACGAAGGAGACAGCATTTCTTTTGAAATTGATGGGAAGGGATAGTAACAAGGCGACAGTAGAACGCTAAACTTGGTCTGAGCCTCATCAGCGATGAAGGCGGGAGGCTATATTCGATTTTCAATCGAAATGTGGTTTATTTTATTAAGTGTTGCGTAAAAGGACTGTGTAGTGGACACCAGAGAATGGATCTCGAAACGAGTTTTAATTCAGAGATGGTAATTTCTGGAGGTCGGCGGAGCAGGAGCGACTTTCTATGATGAATCTGACGGCGCCGCTGCATAAGGGAAGTGAACATTTCAATGTATTCAACGAATCAATATGACAAGGCAAATAACATTATTATAGCAGTAAAATATAATATTGCGCTCCAAAAGTAAATGGCCATAAAGAAACGAATGCGCGTATGTATGAATGATTTTCTTTTGTATTTTGTGGGAATGAGTTGAAGTAGTGTTTTATTCAAAAGGTAGAAGTATTTGTCGTTCTTGTTATTATTTATTTTTATGCGATAGCGATTTGAGGCGGTCGCAGGAAAAAGTAACGATTTTTTGAGAAATAAAACGGAATTGCACCGGTGATTGCGACGGCAATGTTAAATTGTGAAATCTTGGTGTTTTTATTTCAGTTATGAACAGGAGATGAGTATAGCTGCGTATTCAATTTCCAAAACTGATGGTAGCATCCCGTTTCACGTAGGTGGCAGCATCGCAAACTCACACCCAAAATAAATTTTACTGAAAACGGTGGATTAGTTCGAAGGCATAGTAAATACTGACGTATATTTTTTTAGGTAATAATACTAAAAACCGTTTTAGTTTGAGGATAAATATTATGGTTTATTGTTTATAATCCAGATAACAAAAACAGTTTCAGTTGAGGCCCAATGTGTGGCGAAACATTATCAGTAAATATTATTTATTGCGAGAAACAGAAACCCGTTTCTGAAGTAAGTCCAGAAAGTAAGAATGGTTTCCCGAATTAATAATATTGAATTAATTAATTACACAACATTTATTGATAAACTGATTCATTCCAAAATAAATCTGGGACATGACAATTATAAGTTGTTTTAAAAAATTGAAGTATTATGTTAAAATTGAAATATCATGTTACTTGTTTAATAATACACGTAAAATGCATTTATTATGTTGCAGAACGGTGTCTCTTAACAATATTATTTTGCAACCATCATATACTCCAACCTTAAACTAATGGTGTTCTTATAGGACGTTCTTTGCGGAATTGCTGGTAAATTTTGTAATTTTTGAAAATTCGGAGAGTCCAACGGAAACGAAATCTGCATCTTTTTAAAGCGTCCTTTAATCTATCTGAGAAAAAAATAAACAAGAAATTGGATTTTTTAATTTTTTTATAAGTTGCCTGAATTTTAAGAGCAAAAACGACTATTTTTTAGAAATATTGTACATGACTTAATTTAAAGACCCAATTTTTTAGAACAGTTTTTATTCAGGAAAAATCTCTAGTATCTACAGTATAGTTAATCCAATTTTAATTCAATGTTAATTTCGGATAACACAGGAAGGTCGCTGGAAAAGAGTTCTGCAACATTTTTAAGTGACTAATGCTCTATTTGAGAAAAAAAAACATTAAAGAAAAAATTGGAAATATTTTTGAGAAAACTATATTTACTATATAGATTACTAATTAGATTAATGGCGATACCAGGGTCCCACAATAAGACTTTATTTTGGAGAAAAATTGCCGGTTTGTGGCGCAGCATTACAATAACTTCTCTTTAATATTTATGTACAAAGTAAGGCCAGGAAGTAAAAATGGTTCGCCAAATTTGTAGTATATTGCTGGCGTAGGTCATATACTTCTTCTGTTCTTAAGGTGAGTCCTTGAACGTAAAAACATGGCGCAGGTCTCATTTTCGTTGAACCGTAAATTTACGAAATTGTAAAGGTTCAAAATTTGTTCGGTGTATTCCTATAAGTACAATATTGTAGGTAAACATTTTATGCTCAAATAAAATCCTTTCTTTAAAGGCAGATTTTAGAATAAAGATACATAGCATAATTTTTAGATAATATGAATAGCTCTTGTTCAATTTTGCGTGAAATTTTGACAATTTTTAAACAATTTTTTTAAAAAATGGCTCCAATTTTTTAAAAATCATTTCCCATATAGGAGGAAAGAAAGGTTATAAAATTGAGTAGATCTCATTTTTGGGGTACTTCTAAAACATGCAAAAATTAACATTACAAATCTACAATATTGATCATGAAAATATTTCGTCAATGAAGTATGTTCTAAAAGTATATATTCATGAGTAACACGAGTAGTTTTTGCATAATTTTTGTTTGAATTGAATGCAATTTAAAATTTTTTTTTTCGTAAAGAGTTCGATTTTTTTCCCATTTTTTTACAAGAAGGCCAAGCATATAAAAAATATAGATAAATATAACAATAGAGAAAATTTTATTTTTTCTGAACTCTGAATTTTCAAAACAAAAGTTAAAAATATGACTGAAAAGAATGTGCTGAGTTAGCGAAATTAGTTCAATATATAATATATTTGACTTTGTTTTGCGTAATGAACTTCCAAATTTGCTTTACAATATTCTGCAACCGCTACAACTCCTTCCTCTGCCACACTCTCTCATCCACATCCCACATTAGTACACTGGATGTAGGGCAACAGAACGCACCGGCGCACCCACTCATTCCCGGCGGCATTTTTTCACCGCCCGCTGTCCAGCCGACAGAGCGGCGCGGCGCGGCGGGCGGGCGCCGCGCGGAGCGCTGTGATCGCTCGTGGCGAGGGCGCCGCGCGGGCGGGGCGGGGCGCTTTGTGTCTGCGTTATTAAAGCCCGGCGCACTAATCGGCGCAGAAGCCCGCTTTGATCGCATTACGCCTGCGTTGGTATTCGTTTGAGAGCGCGTCGCCGGACGGGCGCCGTCTGGCGGAGAAGGTCGCTGGACGGACACGCCCCCCCCGGCGCGGCCGTCTACTCGGACGGCGGGGCGGGGGTGGACGGCGTGCACTCGGTTGCTCGTCAAGAGGCCCGGCCGTAGAAAGAAATGAAGACGATGTGTTTACGACGCAAACGCTCATTCAAAATAAAAACCTTAAAAAGGCCGAACAAGGATTGATAAATTAAAATATACAAATATAAACAAAATACATTTCTCACAACAATTACAAAGGCCCTTTGGTTCGTTTCTAATTGCCAATTACACAAATAATTATATATCCTGTACATAATTCAATTAATTACAAAGATCTCCAGAAAATCGAAGATCTTCGGGTGGTAGGAAGAAATGAAGACGATGTGTTCACGACGCAAACGCTCATTGAAAATACAAAAAACCTTGAAATGCCTAACAGGCCGAACAAGAATTGATAAATTAAAATATAAAAGTATAAACAGAATAAATTCCCTTACAAAGGCTCCTTGGTTCGTTTCAAACTAATAGTTGCCCAAAAAATTATATATCCTATACGTAATTCAATTCATTACCAAAATTTCCAGAAAATTGTACTCGTGCATCAACCAAATAGAACACCTTTTCCAATTTAACTTTGCTCAAATCAGAGGTTCCTGGAGAAGAATTAAAAACGGGATCTCGATTCAAGTGTTTTTGAACATTCAGTCCTTGTTGTAAGTAAGTCTTGTCAGTAAGGCGATTTATGAGTTTCCGTACCATTGAGTAGTTAGATTTAGAATGAAATTAGTTTAAAAGGTTAAGTCACCAGAAAAGAATACGTTGTCATGCTAATTAGCAAACCTCCTAACTCCATATTTCTTTCTCTATTTTCTGTTTACTTCATAAATATAAAATAATGCAAAGTTACTTCATAAATATAAAATATGCAAGAAGAGTAATAAATAAAAGTAAATAACAAATCGAGCATCTTAAATAATTGAGTTTTCCAGTATTTATAAGTTCAGTGAGAAAGGAAACTAAAATTCTGCTTCGCGGCTATGTTTATTCTTTCCAATGCAAACTTTCCAACGAATGTTAAAGAGTATGACGATACGTAATAGTACCGCATAACCTTGTTATTCCAATAAATAAAAAAATGAAAATGAAACGATTTGAACATTAAGTTGATCTAAGGGGTTAAAGTGTGTAAATGAAGGTTTCGCCCGACGATTATAGACAAACAAGTGCTATATTTGTGGTATCGGCGGTGTGTCGCTTAATACTGTTTGGTAACACCACGTTTTTATTAAGAACATAAATAAAAGAAATACATTTTCTTTGAATGTTAATACTCGTTCACCATGCGAGTTATTTGATGCGAGTTATTTGATTCGAGTTACTTGATTCGAGTTATTTGATTCGAGTTATTTGATTCGATTGCCCTTAACGGACGGCAGACTTTAATTCCTTAACCCTGCACTACACGGGTCGGTAAAAGCTATTCGAGTACACGCGATGGTCTCTTAGTTGAATCATTTCAATTTTATCTTTCTTTGCTCCACAAACTGACAATTTTGTGTTTTGGACACAAACATACATGAACTAAAATTACTAACATCAAAACTTTAAAATTGTATTGTACAACAATATTTATCAATAATAATAACGAGATATGCATTAAAAAGCTGTATCAGTTATAAATTCTACTACAGTATGCTGCGCTGCACATGGTTTGAGATTATTCTCGTGACGACAGATAAAGCTTATTGTCACGAACTGGAAGCTAGGACATCTGAGAACAATAATAGAGACGTTCGGAGAACGACAGTGTTCTCAAAGATTTCTATGACGCGCTATAAACAGAAAAACAACTCATTCCTTTGAGAGATCGACCACATGTGCTGCAAGGTTAAATCTTATGCTGGTGTAGGCATTTTGTCTATTTTCTGAGAACATGTAGAGCTACCGATGATGCGCGTTGCATGTAATGTCTTCTGATAACGTTCCTATTCAAAGCGAGGAATGGAAAATGCCGTTGAAATATTAGTTTCTTTGAAACGCCCTTTCGGCACAGAATAATTCCAAATTAAATTATTTGAAGACTGCCTTTTTTAAAGTGATTTTAACTTCCTTGACCGTCCATTAATTTTTAGGCAGACAGACAGAACAACTTTTATTAAACAATCTTTACAAAATTATACAACCAACGTTTCGAAGGACATTGGACGAAGGAATTATTAAAAAAATATACTAATTATATTTTAAAATTTTATACAATTGAGATTGTACAATACTATTGTTGTGTTCATTTTACTAGACCCTGAAGATGAAGGCTAATGGCCTTCGAAACGTTAGTTGGATAATTTTGTAAGGACTGTTAAATAAAAGTTGTTCTATGTCTATCTCCCTAAAAATTAATGGACCTTCAAAGAAGTTAACCCATATATGCTCAGAACTTTTTTTGTCACCAAACTTAATAATATTTTATATTATGAAGTAATTGCTATAACTGACACATTTAAAAGTTACTGTGCGCAAATTTGACTTTTGATAGGTGAGAAATTGAGTGTTGCGAAAACGCAACACTAGGCACAAGGGGGTGATATAATAATTAAAAGTGATTGGACTTTTAAAACTTTTTATTGAATGCAAACAATGTCTATGTTCTTGAAATATGAAACAACTACTTGAAAATGTAATATATATGCCTTAAACATTCTGTAACTAATATAGGTCAAATCAGTTCTTGTACAACACACCACAGTCTGAAAATAAATTATTTTAGTTTGTGGAATTCAAAAAAAAATTTTTTTCATGTAGTGCCATTTTACATTTGTTGCACATTTTAATAGCAACAGATTTACATAATGCACATCTCGTCCTCTTTTCTTTTGAGACTATATAGTGCCCAATATTGTCAAGCCTTGTACCAAGAGAAATTCTACTTGCAACTGTCGTCTTTACAGGGCCCGTCTTGCTTCTTGGTTGGCCAAATCGTTGAATCAATTCCATGGCTACTTTCCTTCTGAATTCCAATAAATCAATGGCCATAGTATTAGTTTTTGCAGCAGACCTCCTTTGCAAAATCCAGGCGTTTTGCATGCTTACATCGAGAGCCCAGAGAAAGATTGGCCACTAACAATTTTTAGATCGAATATTGGACCTGTAAGTAGAGACGTTCTGATCCATGCGGTCAGTACTTCCCATGTTGGCATTGTACGCTCTGACGATATCTGGCTGAGTGATGTGTATCTTCTTTTTCTCCAAAGCTGAGTAACGAGTCGTTACTGAAACAGGTTCCACACCGTTGCAATTGGACAACAGTGTAACGACGGAATTGTCATTCCATCTGCATAACAATTTGGGTAGTGCTTTGTCCATGCACATATCAGATGTTCCGCGGGGTTTCCTTTTCATTTCAGTGACATCGGTCAAGCGACATCGTTCAAGACGATTTTCAATCCATTTTATTTTTCAGGACATTTTTCTTAGGTAAATCACTTTTTGTCCAATCTCTAGAAAATCTTTTGTTTAGCTTAGCATATTCTAAAATATTTTGTTGTATTTCTGCAGACGCTGTATTTTTGTTTATATCAATGCTACACTCAATCTCATCACCTATTCGGAAAATCTCTTCCTGCGCTTGCAAAACAAGTTCCGCGTCTGCAGACAACTGATGCGAATTCAGGTTGTCAAAGGTTCCACCATTTTCTTCGTCTCCACTGTCCTCATCTGTATCCTCACGTACATCTGGCGGTGCCATATAAACATTAGCACTATGAGAAGCAGTGAATATTTCCGACTCATTTTCTTCCAATATTTGTAAATATTCTAGTATTTCTTTTGTCAAAAGTATCCTAAAAAGAAAAAAAAGTATTCAATGTGTAACTGATATCCTGTATTGAATTTATATCGTATGTGCTTAGTGTTGCGAAAACGAAACATCCAAGTTTGAATACATTTTGTGAACTTCGTTTGATAGTTGGCATATTATTGTTATAAACAATTAATAACACTACTAATAATGAAATTATATCAGTATACTCAATGAATTTAAACAATTATTTCCCATTTTACTTACCGTTTTCGGGACATTGTCGCAAAGAATGAAAACTCCAAATTCACACGTAAACTGCTACAAGGAGAATGCAATTATAAGCACCATTCTATAATCATCCGTTTGATTACAGATTAGTCTGTTCTTGGAACCATATAAAAACTTTACTCCAAGAACACAATCGTAGAATAACGTCAACAATGCAATGAGCGTGCACTGTTGCGTAAACGAAACACTAGGCATAAATGGGTTAAAATGCCCTATCTGACCCACGGCAGCGATAGTGAATCTGTGTGTTTCAAAATGGCGGATTTCAGCATGGCACATTACCGATAACTTTGACTTTGCGACTCATTTTAGCAATGGGGTGAATACTGCATCCCGTAGGTGAAACTAGTGGTGCTACAACAGCACTTACTTTCCCGTATTAGAGGAAACGGCTATATAGTAGTGAAATATTGCACTTTGTGCGCTACTAACATCTTAGCTTACAACTCACTGTTTCCATCGCAGTGTTGTCAGAACTGTGTGAATTCTACAACTGCACAAAATTTAATACAAACGTTTTGTAAACCTATATTGGAAAAAGAAGCCTGATAACCTGGACAATGTAGAAATGCATTCCATAGGACCATGATGACCATGAAGAGTATTTTAAAACCATGCAACAAATTCTGTACTCACTACAAATGCTACAGCATTTGGTGCGAAAACTGAATATTTTCGTGCAAATATCAACATAAATTAGACATTTATAACTTCTTTTCATACAGCTCCAGCAGGTCACAACAATGATACGTAATTCAAAGAAATTCGCGAGCGCAAAGTGAATTCCATTGTTGCAAACCCTGCATTGTCGATATTCTGAGAGCTATTAATTCTTTTTACTTAATTCAAATATTTCAAAATAAACTATTTATAAAATATTAATGTGTAAGTGTATAACAAAAGTTCTAATGTAAGAAACGAAGAAAGAAATAATATACAAAATTGCCCATTCTAATTTACGACGCACCCAGCTGTCCGAAGCGCTGTAAATTTACAGCAGGCTATTATGTTTATCACAAAATTATAGAAAAGCTACTCGTATTTTTTAAAAATTAAGCATGACCTTATTTGAAGATGTGGTTTTGATAAATACATGTAATTCAGAAACAAATGTATTTTTAAAATTTTAGTTGTGAGAATACGACGAAAGCGAAGCGCAGTCAATTCCGAGCGGACTTTCGTTTGTCAGGAAATTATAGAAAAAACAACTCATATTTTCAAAAAATTCAACACGACCTTATTTGAATGGCACAGACTTTCCCGTATTAGTTTTCTATTTTTCTGGGTCTTCGCTAGCTATTCGGAATTGCCACATACTCTTTCTTGCCAGCTACCATCTATCATCGCCAAAAGTACATTTTTTTGTCATTTTCTTAATTTTTCGGTTTCCTATTGGTAGAACAGAAACATTAATTTTAGAATATCAAAGAACACAAAAACCTAGCCGTAAATGGCAATTTTCTTTTAAAAATTATGTGCCGTTTAAGAGAAAATGGCGTTTTAGCACTACTAAAAATGCGAAATTTGAAGCTCATTTTCACAGAAAATTTTTGAGTTTTCAAAATACTTTATTTGAAATTATTTGAAGCACTTACACTCACAATCATAAGCATCTTTACAAATTGCGGATGATGTGCATATTAAAGATGTGAGAGATCTTTCAAAAAATTTACATTTATATAATTTTTGAAAAAACAAAAAAAAATACAACTCAAAATAAACTTCACGCTATACTAATGAGTGTAATTAGCACTATCCGTTACAAAAGTTTCAAGAAAAAAATTGCAGCCATATACGAGAAAATGACGTTTGAGCATTTCTGAAAATGCCGAAATTTGAGCTACTTTTCACAGAAAACGGTAGTGTTTTCGAGAAACTTTACTTGACATTATTTAAGGCATATATACTCGTAAATATAATAATGTAAAAAAATCGCCGATAATGTAAATATTAACGACGTGAGAGACAAGTAAAAAAATTTACATTTTTGTAATTTTTGAAAGAACCAACCGATAGACCAAAATGGCTTTTATGACATTGATAGAGTACATTTACCACTATCCCTACCAAAAGTTTAAAGAAAAAATTTGGAGCCGTTTTTGAGAAAATTTTGTTTTTGTAATTTTTTAAAATTGCACATATTGCACGCAATATTGCACGAGAACTACCAAAATTGTGAAAAACATTTACATGACCTTTATTAAAGAACTCAATATGCAGAACAAATTTTATATTAAGAAAAAATCTCTATCTTCAATTTTGTAGTTGGAGAAAGAGGCCGAAAAAAATTCAAACTTTCACAATTTTCGAAAATTCAGAGCTGTACGTGAAAATCGGACCTATGCCATGTTAAAAAGTGTATTTTCCTCTATTCGTACAAGAAATTTAAAGAAAAAATTTGGAGCCGTTTTTGAGAAAATGTTGAAAATCGCCGGGGGGCTTCATATAAAGTACCCCCAAATTTTAAAAAATCTTTTTCAAAATCACAAAGCTTCGACTAGAATCAGATCGACTGGGGAATATCAATTTTGAAGAAAATCGACCGAACGGTTTAGGCGCTAGCGTTGACCACAGACGGACGGACGGACAGACAGACGGACGGAATGCCGTCAATCCATTTTTAAGTATAAAGGAGCAACAAATCATGGATTTTGACCACACCACGAGATAGAGGATTTTTTTTTCTTAATTTAGCAACTGGGAAGTAAAAACAATTGGCTGTTTTTGGAACATTAGGTAGCACCAAATCGGACACTCCTCTGGAATTCTTACCAAGTAAACAAAGAGAGCAAATTCTTTCCAAGTACAAGAACAAATAAATTCAAGCCTCTTTGGCTATGCAAAGGACAATGACATCTTATGTACCAGCCATATCACGACCTGTAATTATTTCTTCCGTTCGCAAGGGCAACAAGATTGGCTAACGCGAAAAATCTATAGAAGCCAGAAATCGTAACTTTTTACAATTGAACGAAACTTTCAATCAGCGGTGTAGTAATAACAGCAGGCAGAAGAAAAAGGAATTGCCAATTAAATGTATTCTTTTATTTGGTAAACCTAACGTTTTTTATTTTTATCTGCACTGATACATTACACATACTACTAAACATATATTCCTCCCAAAAACATTCAAAGGGCTTAATTTTCTTCAACCAGATTTGTCTGGTCCATATGACCCGACCCAGTATGGGTGTTAAACAGTTACGCCAGTAGTTAAGCGTTAAAGTACGCCGGCTGAGAAGAATAGATTTTCATTATTATGATTGGTGTCATTATATCGATAAAACAGTAATGAGAATATATATAAAAAACCTTGCTGACATTCAACAGCAATTTTACGGAGTTTTCAAATTTTGTGAGACTCCCAGAAAAGTATTTAATGCGCAATAAAAATGTGTTTCTGTATTTGCCACTGATCACTAGTGGAGTCGCTCATTCAGTTATTGCTTTTTTAGGGGCAATAAATGTCTAACGGTTTACGTTCGGAAGCTTCGCTATCAAAACACGCCAATGGCCGTTACCGGGAATAATACACGCAAAAATACAATGTGAAAGCCAGGTGAAATGAAGGAAAATGTAAAGGAAAAATCTCGAAGAGAGGCAGGTTCAGAGAATGTAATCAACAGTCAAGAGGAGACAGTTCTGACACAAAATGTAGTTTCTTATCTGAGTTATTAGATTAATTTAATTAGTTACTTGAGCAAATTCATAACAAATATGATGATTACCTATTTGTATATTATATTTAGAGTTATAAACATAAGTAACGGTTGATGTGAGAAGTGCATTTCAATGAAACAAACTGGTTTATAAATCTTAATTCTTAACTTAATTGGTTCTCTAAAACTATTAAGTAATGACAATGCTTTTTACGATTGAAAAAGTTCTTGCAAGTGTTCGATCTGTTAATTATTGTGTGCTAGATTGTTCGTGATGCTTACCTGCCCTTGGTTTCGTTTTTCCTTATATTCAGAGTTAGCTCGGAAGGTCATTGAATACTAGTACAATTTGAATTACTGCATCTACGAGTATATACGATTAGATTGTCCTATTCTTTAAATTTTGCGTTTATTTTGTAATTAAATACTAAGTAGGAGAATTCATAAAGAATGTGGAATATTTAAAATTCTAAATAATGACGTAAATATTGACAATTTCCACTTTTATTTAATAGGAAATACACACATACACAATATATAAAGTATAAAGAGTAAAAAGAGGTTCAAGTGTCACAATAATAATTTCCTTAAAAGGTTTTTCTTTTTCTTTTAATTCTAAGAAATATTGACAGGAGGAAGCGTGGGAGGCAGGTGGGACAGATGTGCAGGTGTGTGGAGCAGGGCTTGCGGGGTAGAGGGGCGGAAGAGGCGGACGAAGTGGTGATGGGGACGGTGGCAGGTGCGTATGTTGGTGCGCAAGGGATGGGTGGGGGCACGTGGGATGGGCACAGCGATTTGGGGCGGGTGTGCGTGGCGGGCGGGGCGATTGGGGCACGGAGGAGATTGGAGCATGTGAGGCGGTTGGAGCATGTGAGGCGGTTGGAGCATGTGAGGCGGTTAGAGCATGTGAGGCGGTTGGCGCATGTGAGGCGGTTGGAGTATGTGAGGCGGTTGGAGCATGTGAGGCGGTTGGCCCATGTGAGGCGGTTGGAACGTATGAGGCGGTTGGCCCATGTGAGGCGGTTGGAACGTATGAGGCGGTTGGAGCATGTGAGGCGGTTGGAGCATGTGAGGCGGTTAGAGCATGTGAGGCGGTTAGAGCATGTGAGGCGGTTGGAGTATGTGAGGCGGTTGGCCCATGTGAGGCTGTTGGAGCGTATGAGGCGGTTGGAGCATGTCAGGCGGTTGGAGCATGTGAGGCGGTTAGAGCATGTGAGGTGGTTGGAGCGTATGAGGCGGTTGGAGCATATGAGGCGGTTGGAGCATGTGAGGCGGTTGGAGCGTATGAGGCGGTTGGAGCGTATGAGGCGGTTGGAGCATGTGAGGCGGTTAGAGCATGTGAGGCGGTTGGAGCGTATGAGGCGGTTGGAGCATGTGAGGCGGTTGGAGCGTATGAGGCGGTTGGAGCATGTGAGGCGGTTGGAGCATGTGAGGCTGTTAGAGCATGTGAGGCGGTTGGAGCGTATGAGGCGGTTGGAGCATATGAGGCGGTTGGAGCATGTGAGGCGGTTGGAGCATGAGAGGCGGTTGGAGCGTATGAGGCGGTTGGAGCAAGTGAGGCGGTTGGAGCATATGAGGGCGGAACGTGTGGGGTACGTGAGACGGGATGGACATGAGAGAGTGGCGGGCGTGGAAAGTAAGGCGGGTGAACGCGGGCGATCTCGTGAGGTTTCCACCGGCGAGGTGTGGCGTGGCGTGTGAGCGAATGAAGCGGACGCCGGAAATGAGAGCCGGTGAGAAAGGCATGCCGGAGTCGGCGTAGTGCTGGCTCCTCAGGCTCCATTCGCGCTTCCGCCGGCGTCGGACGACGAGGTGTCTTGACCGCGCGACCCGTGCAATTGCCCCCAGAACCGCCGCGTGCACTTAGCGGTCCAGCTTTCTAAAAATAGGCGCAACTTTACAGCGGAAATTATCTCAAATACGTGGAACTAAATTACTTATCTCACTTTAAGAGAAATATTAACATTTTTTACGATTTTAAAATAAATTATCAATAAAACAATAGTATTAATACTATAGTACTGATATCATATTTATCCTCTTTTTACTTTATTACTCATTATTTTTAACACAAGCGTTATTTGGGTTCTCAATTCTCGGTGGTAAAGTGTTTATCGTGCTCGCCAATCGATCGAAGTAGCTTGCTCATCAATGAGGGCCAGTGTCGGGGGTGATGATTGGCGAACAGTGGTAGCGATGTTTCTCCACACACGTCCAAGCCGGCCTAGTGTTTGGCCCGTGTGACAAAATTAATATTAACGTTTAGAGATTGGTCAACTCCTAACATCATTAGACTTTTAAGTCTCGTGCAGGTTATATCCCGGCCAATGGCTTGTTCCACTTCTACTGACATGAGATCCAGCGCTGACCTACACATTCCCCCCAGCAGAGCATCGCTCCAACTGGGATAAGAGCTGAATTCCGAACTAGTCTGAAATGTGTCGCGATGTAATTCACGTAAATTTGCGAGTGTAAGGGTAGTAAAGGAGCCTCGCGGCTAGCTCTTTGTCAGCGTGCTTGCTTTTCACTACGCGGCCTCGGGTTTGATTCCCGGTCTAGGCAAGACTATTGTGTGCGTTTTCCTAGCGATGTCCCAGCATAAGTTGCTGTGTGACGATGAGAAAATTTACATCTCAGTTTGAGAAGACCAGAATATAGCATAGGGATGTCTTCGTGCTAACCACACATACCGCCTTAACCCATGGCCACGAGGCAGGGAGATACGACGCGTCGCCGGTAGGCCTGAGCCCGTTCACGGGTTGTCGCGCCACGTACATACATACATAGATACATATTACGTACATACGTACATTCAAGGGGAGTAAAGAGACAAGGAGGAGGAAGGAAACATCGAGCGCGTTCGGTGGACCGTTTATTAGGGTACTGCTCCGGCATTTCTGGCATAAATAAATGCAAAGGGAAAAGTGAATTGGGGAGTAAATATTTAAACTTAATCCGACTGTTATTTTATATACGACCACTAATAGCATTTATAACTCGAACACTCAATTGAATATCATTTAGTTGTGTTACATATCAAATACTCTTTCTAAAAATTTAATGTGTCTTAAACCAATTAGGTATTATTTGGTGTTTATTTAACTAATGTATCCCTGAAACCAGGAAACTGAAAATACCGTGGTAGTGAGAATGATTTCACTGCCACCGTTATACGAAAAACAGAATTCAGCAAAAACGTTGGGAACACGTTAAATAACGGTACAGAATAATTCGTATTGGAATATGCTTTTTGTTTTTAATGACCTGCCGAAGTTACTGAAAAATCAATACGAGAGTTCCATTGAACGAATATCTCATTAAGGGCCGAATTCAAACAAATGAAATTATGAGTCTTTTTACAAGAAAATTATTATATGGAAGTACGCTTTTCTGTATAAGACCAGCATCCTAACAGAGAAATCGATATATGAAATTTTACTCCTATTCATCCAATTTTTTTTATTATTCCAATTTCGAAACGTCAAAGTTTCAACGCGAAAATTACATTAATCAAGTTCTCAAATGAAGCGGAATTAAACATGCTAAACCTGATTAAATGATACATTTATGAGCTTCATCGCTGAATCACAGAGAAAATCAGCGGAAAATTAATTTTGGTTGCCGCTGATAAAGTTTTGGAGAAGTGTTTTCACAAGCGAATGCTTCACATCTCTAAATATTTCGTATCGTCTACAGTTGTGATTTTAACTCATAACGAAGTTCAACTAGTAGGACTTGCTAAACATACAAAATAATTGAGAATCATTTTAAAAACAACCGCAATGAAAGTGATGATTTCTGTAAATATCATTCCGTGTATACGTACGTATACGGGAAAGTAAAAAGCAATAATAATTAACAAGCGACAAAATACACAATAAATTGAATACCGATTTCATTAAAAGTGGGACTACTTGGGTCATTTTTGAAGAAGATGGCGGGCGATGTAAAAAGATGAAAACGCACGATTTCATTCTTATATCGGTGTATACTCAGACTCCACGGTACATACATGGGCTTCGTTAACTATAACCGGAGTGGAAAAATAAATATAGGAGTTTGGAAAAATGGATCGAGTTGTTTTCAATGTGTTTTAGTATTAGTAATTCGTCTACAGTTTATCAAGTAATTTTAGTTTCCATTCCGGAAAGTAAGGAAATTCAAAAGAATTGGATAGATGTGCCGCAGAAAATAAGAGAAAATTAAAATGCAACGTATAACTTATTGAAAAACACATCAGCAATCAACAAATTATTGTTATGAGAAAAGTGGTAAGAAGACATACTAAAATTTCTCACACTGTCAATAAGTAATTTGTTAACTCTTATACTATCAATATTGTGCAATTTTATGAAATGAAGTATTTATTCTAGTTCATCTTTTATACTCTTATCGATTGCAGCAAAGCATTTAAAATTGTTCAACAGTTGAATTCTATATTACAAAACATAAAAGGATAAAACGTATGACCAGCTGAGGTGGTTCAGGGTATCAGCTGATGTCACTGCAGTGTTTTTGACCTGGAGACCCTAGGATTCGAGTCCCGATGGTGGCAGAAGATTCAACACTAGCTAGTTGGCCAGGTCGAATTCAGCCGCTGTCTGGAAGAAAATTCTAGCGTTTGCTGCTCTAATCGGTATTTTTCCGTGGATTCTCTGATCAACACCTGTCGAATTCCCGACCAGGATCCTAACAAAGGAGACACGGACCGAGCGCAGTTTTTCCTTTTTTTCTTGTCGTATCTTTAACCCTTACAAACGCACATACGCACACACACACACACACACACACACACACACACACACACACACACTTATATGCATCACACTATCATCATGTCGGAGGAGCAGTCGGGAGCTTAGATTTGGAGTAGGATGGAGCCAACTGCGGATTCGCGGGAGGGGGGCATGGGGGCCATAGCTCCCCTTCCCGAAAGGCCTAGAGTTTTCGTTTGTTACCTTCCTCCGTTTGGCAAAATTGATTTAAACACTTATGTTAAAATTATGTACATATTTAAATAATAATATTGTATAGTTTCACATATACACTACACAAATAATATACAATGTAATAAAAATGCTTATTATTTAACATAAATCTATGATGCCCTCCCTTAAACGATCGGCTGGATCCCCCCATAAAGAGAGCGGGGTCCCGCTGGTACGATCTGAATTGGGAAACCCCTCGATCTGATGTGTGGGTCGAAACCCGCTCCAGTCATCTAGCTGGACAAGAACGTCACTTCCCGTTATAAAGACATGAATTATTCTGACGGGACTAATGACCACATCAGTTGACTCTCCTGTACACACGAAATAATAAATCAACCGGTGTATAGTGTATACTGTTATGTTGGTTTTAGCTTTGTCATCCTGTGCGGTGACATCTTTCGAAGCTGCGAATATTATTGCATAAGTAATAAAGGTAATCGTGTTTTACCTTGAGTTTTTTTAAAATTTCGCTGCCTCTGGATTTCCTTCTCGCAAATTCAATCTCACGTACTCTGCCGCGCGATTTGTTCTTATTATTCTTTCGGCTAGCTGTTCTTCTGGACAGTTGTTATGAGAAAAGATAGGTTCCTTCTTGCTATGAGCGGAAAAAATTTTGATTGTCGTTCCTCACCATGCAATTATTTTAAAACGGATTAACATCGTCCTGGTTGCCATTGTCATTTTCAAATTACATTTATGCCCGACATGCACTATTGACACTTACGCATACACATATTGTAATCAGCGTGATGGAAGGTGCAATATGGATTGGCATCATCCAATCACTCTAGTTATCTCCAAGAGTGGGAAAAATAATGCACACTAAAACCGACGTACTTCCTAAACGATGGGTTTATGACAGATCAAAATTAGTGTTTCTACAACAGCACCTACTTTCTCGTATAAATAAAGTGGCATTTAAGCGGCGTTTAAGTGGTGTGGCTTTTAAGTAAAATAATATTGCAACTTATATCGAACTGACACTTCACTTTTCTCTCAAAAACGTTTACAAAACAATTAATAATACACTTATATATTCAATTTTTCAAAGTTTGAATGAAAATTACACTGCTGGAATTTAATTCACTCTACAGTATGTTTGGTCAAGTGAGCGTTTCTTTCAATCACATGCCAACACGAAATTGGGAAGGGGAGTATGGTTGGTGAGTAACACGTAGAATTGATTCGCATTCATTTTACAAACGTAGCCTATCTCGAGCTAGAGATGTATTCTCTAATATTTTCTACTACTTTCTAGGAAACAAGAGCATTTTTGCGTATTTAAGTAACAAGCTTGCAAAACAGCTTAAATTAAAACTTACTTTTTAGAAATACATTTGTTTTGGAATACTGAACCAGTGTGAACATTCTATACCTTATTAATCATTATTACTATTTCGTCCCAACGAAAGTCAGAAAAAAGTATTGTAATCGTGTGCCAGAAAACGGCAAAGTTTCGGCAGAAAAAGTTTTGCGAAAAAAACTGGTAACGAAAAGTGAAGGGCATGTAAGGGCATAGTGCGTTTTTTCCTCTGGAGGAAGCAATATTATTCCCTCTCTGGATAATGAAATCCACCACTGACCTACCGTCAGCTAACTGGGTTTTCCCCAACCAGGTATCTCTCACCTGCAGGGTACCGCCTCAGCCGGGACAAGTTCTAAGCCCCCGACTATTCTCCCGGCATGAGTGGTAGTGTAGTGCATGCAAGTGTGTGTGAGGATACAACGAGGAAGAGGAAGAAAAGATCGGACGTTGCGAGTTTGTTAGGGTACTGCTCCGGCATTCGCCTGCTATTGATCGGAGAAACGACGGAACTATCGATCAGAGCAACCGGCCGCTGGAATTCTTCTCTACACAACAACTGAATTTGACCAAGCTATCTAGCTAGTGTCGGAAATCCTGCCACCGTCGGGACTCGAACCTAGGACCTCTCGGTCAACTGCTCTGCCATTAGTTGAAGCCTGCCATTAGTTGAAGCCATTGCCATTAGTTGAAGCCATTGCCATTAGTTGAAGTCACTGCATGCCATTAGTTGAAGCACTGAGCCACCTCTCTCGGCGTGTATTTGGAGTAATGTAGTGAGTAGTGAACATAGAGATGCAGTAACAATGTGAATTTGGAACTAATTCCTCAGAAAAGTACGTAACAATTTGTGCCTCCGAAGGAAGGTCCGCAAGCAGAGTAAATGTTCAAAATTTACATGCCTTAGCCAAAATTATATGCCAGTGTTAAGTAAGATATTCTACAGCAGGATGGGCAACCTCCGTCTACTGGCCGCATGCGACCCTTCGTGAGTCACCTAGTGGCCCGCGGAGAAAATCGAATAAATAATATCGCGGAGGAGATCGAAATTAATATTTATTTTCCATTTTTTAAATTTTCTCATATAAGGTTTGAAAAAATGGCTGTGCAGCCTGGCAGTATTCTCATTTTTAAAATCTGAACTGACTGTTGTAAAGGTTGGCAACCATTGTTTCAAAAATTTCTTACGTCGGAAGCACTTGGCAGTTTCGCGGTAACGCGGGAAGACACTTTGATGCGCGAGCCAGGCACGAATCTATTTTTACCGCGTTAGCGGGAGCCTCCGTGTCCAGTTGGCTGTTGGTAGTTTTTAAACCTGAGGGTGATCCGGCGAAAGATCCGATAAACGATCATTTTTCGTTAGGTTGGCTGCAGTGGACGTATACCTACAGACTTTCTAACCGAGTTAAATGTGCCGTGTGTGTTGTTACTGCTGCTTAAAATTGTCTCTATCAAGGAAAGTGCGTAGCATTCGATCTGTCCTAAGAACACCAATAAGATGAAAATGGGTTCAGTTCCACAGGAATTTAAACATTGTTTAATTAACTTGATAAGAATGCAGTAATACATATTATTTGGTAGCCATTATTTTAATCATATTTTTATGTTTTCTTTTTCACAACGACTATTATTTACCGTAAGTTGAACTAAAGAAATTATTCAAAATACTCTCCAAGAAACGTTAATTGCAATTATAAATTTTAACCTTGTTTCACTATATACTGTTTATGAAGCTTTCATGAACATACGAGAGAATAAATGTTTTTAATTTTAATAATTCTGGCCTAATTCCTACTACTTGTTCCTAACACTAATTCCTGCTGTTTCCGATATAACGAAGACTGAAAAGACGTTCACCATCATGGCAGACCGCTACGATATCTCAAGCACAGATGTTTTCTCCAGTCGACACTAGAGCCGAGTCAACGAAAATATTCAGAGAATAAAGCGAAACAGACCTGGAAGAAATATGAAACCTCCCCAAATTCATTAAGTGGCAGAGGAAACATTTTTTTAATTGTTTCATTTATTGTGTGAAGCTGAGTAGAATTTGATTTTTGTTCTTGATAACATGCATTCTTGAAACAGAATTGAACCTTTCATTTCATGTCATTAAGGAATTACAATATCCTAAAATTGTGATGCTATTGAATGGCACAGACTTTTGTACTAGTTAGTTTTCTAATGTTTACCTTCCCGTGAATAAATCCAGTTGCTAAATTAAGAAAAAAAGTCCCCTAATACGTGGTGTAGGCTGAATTCCTGTTTTGTGGGTCAATGATACAGAAAAACCCCATTGAAAGCAAAACGTCCGTCTATCCGCCCCTCTGTCCGTATGTCTGTCTGTAAACACTACTAGCGCCTAAAACTTGTATAGAATTTTTTTCAAATTGAAGAAACCCCTGTCGATTACGCACCCGTCGAAGCTTTGAGATTTTGAAAAACTTTCTTCAAAATTTCGGTGTGCTTTACATAACTCTTCCCCAAACATTTTCAAAATTTTCTCAAAAACGGCTCCAATTTTTTTCTTTAAATTTCATGTAGGAATAGAGTAAAATACACTTATTAATGTTACATACTCCTAATGTCACTACTGTTAACTATAAATTTTCGAGAATCGCAAAAGTTTGAATTTTCTTCGGCCTCTTCGTACAATTACAATATTAAAGATAGAGATGTTTCCTTCAAATAAAATTGGATCTCTATAGTGAGTTATTTCATTAAGGCCATGTACATTTGCTTGAAAAACTTAGTCGTTTTTGTGCAATATTGGGTGCAATATTTGCAATTTTAAAAAAAATACAAAAACAAGGTTTTATCTAAAACGGCTCCAACTTTTTTAATCTTTTGGTAAGGACAGTGCCTAAAGTACTCTATGAGATGACATAAACCCCATACTGGTCTATTCTTTTGTTTTTTCAAGAATTACAAATATGTAATTTCGACTTGTCTCTCACGTCATTAGTATTTACATTAGTGGCGATTTGTTTACATGAACTTATTTATGAGTATTACTCGTTCACTTTACATTTGCACGGCAGAATTAGGAACTAATGTTATTTTGAAAGTGAAGGCCCGAACATACAACCGAAAATACACGAATGGTCCCGATGTCAATCAGCATCTGACCAATCAGCTGTCTCCGAAGGCAGCACAAGCGCTTCGGACACAGCTGATGAATTATGCCTTTCTGACAGTAAGCTGGAGTCGCGCCCTTATATAATTAAGGTAATATACAATAAAATAGATCACACCACACGCTATTCACCACATTCACGTACAATATTTCTATTTCTTCTTTACACTTATCTACTGCTTAATGGTTATGTTCTTGCGCAGTCGGGGCTCTGTGTGCTGCTCACCGCCATCTAAATTATATTAAACGGTCAGTAGCTAGTGCAGACGAGCTTTTCTTATTCAGTCGGCGGTGATCTCATGTAAACAGATCGCAGCGCTCCGTCTGCAAATGTAAAGTGAACGAGTAATACATGTGCTTTAAATAATGTCTTATAAAGTTTCTTCAAAACTCAACCATTTTCTGTGAAAACTAGCTCAAAATTCCGCATTTTCAGAAATACTCAAACGCCATTTTCTCAAAAATGGCTCTAATTTTTTTCTTTAAACTTTTAGAACTAATTGAACTCTTTAATATCACGTAAAATTCAATTAAGAGTTTTTTTTGTTTTTCAAAAATTACATAAGTGTATTTTTTTAAGATATCTCAGACCGTTCATATACACATTTCAGCAGTTTGTAAACACCATTGTATTTGTGAGTTAATGTGCTTCAATTCTCTTTTAATGAAGTTCTTCTAAAACGCAAACATTTTCTATGAAAAATAGCTTTAAATTGAGAATGTACAGTTGCGCGTAAACGCCATTTTCTTAAAAATAGCTCCATATTTTTGAAAAAAATTGTCATTCGGATGAGGTTTTACTTTTATTTTAACATCTTAAAATATTATTTTCGTTCTACTATTAGGAAACCGAAAATTTAAGAAAATATAAAAAATGTAGTGCGTTGGGCGACGATAGATGGCAGCTGGCAAGAGTATGTGGCAAGTCCGAATAGCTAGCCGAGACCAAAGGAAAAAGATAACTAATACGGGAATGTCTATGTCATTCTATAGCACCACTTAGTTACGTTTCTCATTCAATTACTTCACAAACTTCATTCCGACTTAAATATCTTCAAATTCATGTGGTTTCTTGTTAAATATATTCACAAGTTAAACGAGACACAGTTGTGAAGTGTCATAAATTACGATTTTCTGAGCTAATCCCTTTAATATATAAAAGTCATTACAAACACGTTGTACATCCATTGCAAATCGCCCAAAATTTTGTTTGATATATCTTACAAAATTATCATGTATTCAAAATCTATCAAATAAATTAAAACAATTTTTACATTTACACAATAAATTAAAAATATGTACGTGTACATAATATTGAAATACTTAATGGTTCTATTCTATATATCCTCATCATTTGTATTCGTATGTGTTCATGTAGGATAATAAAACCCTCGAAAGGCGTAACTTGGCGAATACACGTAAATAAATAATTTTCAAAATGCCAAAAAATATTGTTAATTTCTTTTTCTCTTAACATAAATGATCGTTTTCTTTGTAAGCTTGATAGTTACACACTCGTTTTACAGAAATCTGTTTTCTATTTGCGCTTTTTTTAGTGTTTTGTCGCTTTTTAATAGCACATTCACTGTTGACATTGTTGGCTGGAAGTGCAGTGATGTGAAGTTGCAGATTGATATAAAGATTATACATGTGTTTCAAGTGTTACTTAGAACAAGATTATAATGGAAACTCTTAAAACACAAGAAAAAATAGTTGTAGATTCTACAACACCATTTGCCCGTTCTCGACGTTTTTCTTCTATTATAGAGAAAGATGATATAGCTGTATTTCGAGATGCTATTGTTTTGCTACCTCACAATAACCATTGGAAAATGGTGTTTTCAATTACACTGGTAGTACACCTGATATTGATAATGTATAATGTGGGGTTTAGTCGTGGCGAGAGAATAATATTGTATACCTTTTTGATATATTGTTTATTATGGATTGGATTCTCCATTTACTGCTAATAATACACCCAGAGAAAGAGTATATAATATACCAGCAACGAAGAACTGTGGCAATGGCAATAGACCTCTTCACCATGATTCCTCTGGAGTTTTTTGATCATAAATTAGAAATTATCCGCGCAATAAGAGTTTACAGAATCGAAATGATATTCCTTAGACGAAGATCAAGAACTGGATTATGGCCTGTGTTTCAAAAGGTAGCAGAATTAGTCTTGATAATTGTCCTGGTAGGCTGCATTGGAGGGCGCCTTCTTTATGGTGTTACGTGCGAAAAAGTTATTCATGTTGGTTGCGCAAATCTTCTATTGACTTTCGGATTTTCCGAAAATTACACAGAAGATAAGAGTTCTTGGTATTGGTACACAAAAAGTCAATACCTCATGATCAAGGAATTGACTCGTGTTGGATTTCCTTTTCGTCAGATAAATAACATCATCGATGAAATTGTGGTTTTATTTTTCATTCTTTTCCACGTGTTGTTTATAGTTTATCGCATGATGCCACTGACTGCGACTGCATTTTTAGAAAGAAGAAGAACAGTATTTGTACTGTCTTCGTTCTTGCCATTTTTGACTGCAGTTCTTCAAGTTCATAACAAAATGGATCTGTTTCCAAGAATAGTTACGCATTACCGCCAAGTTCGCGGAAGACGAGGAGTACCTGCAGAGATTAATGGCTTCAAATATCTTCCACAAACTTTACAGACAGAAATTTCAATGAATATGCATTGGGAAATGGTACGAAGCTCAAGTTTCTTCAGATTTACGAACATGACGGTTCGTAGAAATCTTGCCCTTATCGCTCAAACATGTTATATACAAGCGGGGCATGTTGTTGTAAACGAGGGAGATTCCTATGACAGAATGATGTACATTATTAACGGAACTGTTGTATTTATGAAGGGGGACAAAGACATCGTGTACTTTGACAAAGGAACATCATTTGGAGGAGCTAATCTGTTCTATAAACTTCCGTGTCCCTTTACCATTAAGTGTGTTACGTATTGTGAGTTCGATTATATTGAGAGGGAGGCGTTTCAGACTTTGGCTGATGCAAACACTGAAGTTCGAGAACAGTGCACTGTTGCTATTAGGGACAGGATTGGTGATGCGCAAGAAATTAAACGTATGGCTGACTTAGTGAAGCAACGAATAAGTGTCATAGATATCTCGAAACTGTCGCCGATCGTATGGTTGGAGCGCCGATACTATAGCTTACAAAATAAAAACCAAAAACAGAAGGTGGTAAATGAAGAAACTGACTTGCACGAATTCCTGTACACAGACAAATACATTAACGACTTCGTGTTTTCTCTGCCGTCCAAACATGCAGCGATCCAGTTTCTCCATAGAATATTACAGCCAGGTAGTATATTCTTAAATATGTGGATCAGAGTGTCTACAGTCATTATTTTTATTTGTGCTTTCCTTCTTCCTTATTTTGCTTGTCAGGAAAACAGAATTTCAATATATTTTATTATTTTTACTGGAATTCAACTTGTTTCTTACTCAGTGGATTTAGGTATTTCCTTGATTTCTTCAGTAGAAAATAATGAAGGGGTAATTAAGAATCCCCTAAAAATACTCCGAGTACGCTGCAAACAGTTTATTTTCTATGTTGATATAATAACTATATTTCCTGTACTAGCTTTATATGATGTTTATAAGACCATTGCTCACCCTTTTATTGCAGTAGCAACTATAATACATTGTTTAAAGATATTTAAGATTTTTCAGTACTCTGCAATGAGAGCCTATGAAGACACCGATTTTTACAATGGTTGGAGGGCTATAAAATTTGTAATAATTCTCGTTTACCCCTGGTGGTTATGGGGAATTACACTTTACGCTCTGACATGTACATACGAATCCTGCGGTACGCAAAGTTGGGCATCATACGAACAGAATTTAATGCCCTCTCTTCTGCTGGAGGCATTTGCGGTAGCGACTAAATCCGCGACGGGTGTATCCTTCGTGGAAATCGTTTTTAAGAATGTATTTGAATTTGTTTTATTAATAATAGCTATTATTACATTTATTCTCATTTTTGTGTACGTATATGCAGACATTACTTCAAGGCTTACTTTAAATAGATGTCACCTTTTACGGTTTGAAAACTTCCGTCAGCATATGATGAGTACGATGTCTGGACAGAAAGTTAGAAAAGACTTGCAACTTCGATGTCTCAGTTGCATAGATGCAATAGGATCTGTCACCAACTATCACCTGAGCGCTTATCGGAAAACGTACATTCAGTATTTGCCAGAATACTTCGGTCAAATGATATTTAAAGAACCAATTATAGAAATATTAAAACGTGTCAAATTGTTCAGAAATTGCAGTGACGCTCTCATCAAGGAACTTCTGAACTTTTCGGAAATTCATATTTTACCTCCAGGAGAAATTGTTGTAATTGCAGGTCACATTTCCACCCATTTATTCATCATCGAGGATGGACTTTGCAAATATTTAAATTGCTCTCCGACGGTTCTATTGCGCAAAGGGGATGTATTTCCTTTGATAGAAACCCTAGGGCATTTTCCTGTATTAAATACTGTAAAATGTTTATCCTTCTGTAGACTAATAGCGATAGACTTCTATAATTTTCAAGAGTGTATTTCAAAATACTCTGATTTTGGAAGCGATATTGAAGAAGCTCTTCGAAATACACTAACAGCAAAATATTTAGGAGAATTGGAAAATGTATTCGATTCAATGGAGGACACTCCAACCTCAGATCTTGTATCAAGCTATAAAAAGACGCATTATCTTTTCAGTTCAAACCAGGATCCCGAAGGAAAGACGCTGCACTTCCTTGCTCGTTTATTTTCCCGCGACGCTATTTTACCACATGGAAATTTTATGATTTATATGGAAGTTATTCGAATTTTCTTCAGTATTGTCAGCGGTTTTCTGTTTCCGGTGAGAAGACTCGTGGGAATCTACTATTACACCAATTATTTTTACACCATTTTAATATTAGACATTACTGCTTATATTGATATTTTCTTACGACTTCGTCATGCATATCACGATAACAATGGAAATCTAGTTACTAGTCCAATGAAAACATGTCTTCATTACATCACTCGTTCATTGGCCATTGATCTTTATGCCTGCTTTCCTTTTGATTTTTTATTTGAAAAATTTCTTAAACCGGGGAGATTGTCCTATATTCAAGGATTCTTGTTCTTAAACAGAGTCATCCAAGTATATCGAATGCGACAAATACCTGCAATACTAAAAGCATTAAAATTTAAACCAAACGTTGCATTATCGTTAATATTTTATATGATTTTTGGCCTAATTTTGATTAACGCATTCGCCACTTATACACTCGTAACTGGCTGTGATATGAATGAAAATTCTATTACTTGTGAAGCATTTACTAATTTTGTTAACCCAGATTTTCAAGATAAACCTTTGTATAACTATATTTACCATGTAGCGTGGTTTGTGTCGATTCTCTGTGATAATGGTTGTGATGGGTTTGTTTCCAAACAGCTAGACTCTACGCTGATGATATTTATTATAAATTCAAGTTATATTTTCAGATTAATAGTATATTGTATATTCACAAGCCGTCATGATTCTACAGAGTTTTATTCATCACTTGTAAATAACCATCAACAAACCCAACTGATGATTGACTTCATGAAACAAGGAAAAATTAAGCCAAAAGTCAGGAATGCAATTTTGGATTACTTCTCTGCTAATTGGATACGAACAAAAAACATGGAAATAGTTTCTATGTTTAAAATACTACATCCATCCTTGTGCATAGAGATTCTCTTTGATATTTACGGGGAAAAATTAAAAAAATGCCAAATACTATGTGATTTAGGAGATGAGGCTATCCGTGTTATTCTTCCACTAGCCCGTTACATCCATGCTACAAAAAAATCACGGTTATGTCGAGTTAACGATATTCTCAACGAAACGCTTATATTAATAAAAGGCTCTGTGCTAGTGGAAGGTCCCGGCCGTGAAGTTTTTGCTGCATATGACGTTGGCATGATGTTTGGTAATATTGAACCAGTTAAATGGAATCGTCAAAGTGTTACTATCATTGCCGTAGATCATGTAGAAGTCCTAGCATTCCCAACTATTGATTTTTATCAAAGATTGAAAAATTTCCCTCTGTTCGAAGATGTTATGGCATTGTACACCCAATATCACGTTGATTACATTCCTCCTGGAAATTCCTCATCTGAAGAGAAAATAGCAACTCTGGAACTGATTAAACAAAAGGAGCGCGAACGCATGATTCAAGATGGATTAGTAACTTCATTTTTGAAGAAGTATTTTTTTGTACCTTACAATCCTTCAAAAACTGGCTGGAGAGTGCTATGGATATTTATTTTAATTTTTGAATTTATTATTTACATTGTAGTTTGGTCTCAAATAGGTTGTAGGTATGTTTCTATAGCATCAAGTGTCTTCGTATATTTGTCTGATGTTTTAGAGTATTGGGTTATTTTCTATAAATCCAATTGCGCATATCACAATGCACTCGGAGAACTCGTCATCGATTCTTACGCCATAATGGACCGTTACTGCCATTCTCGGGAACTTGTACTTGATGTAATCTCCGTAGTACCTCTTGATGTTGTTTACTTAGCGACTGGAGTGGAATACATTACCGCTTGGATACGACTCAATCGCTGCCTGAGAATTAGGGACATTTTTAAATATGTACAAATAAAACCGAATAGACTGAATTTGAAATTTACCTCGAAACTTATCATACGTACCATTCTTGTAATCTTTTCCGTAATCATGCCACTTTCCTCTCTGTATGTTCTCTTTCATCCTCAAGAAGAGCCCGGTTTTTATCACTATTTGGCCGGTTTTGTTTCATCTATGCACGTATTTGCGTTGGCAGACTGGGAATGTACGGACACGGAGACCATCTTGCAACTTATATACATGATTATCGTGTCTGTGGTCACCCAGGCCTTGTGGATATTCAGCGGGATACAGTTTTTCTCTATTACTCGCTCGTTATACTACTCCAAGGAGAGATACGACCGTCGGTCTCATGCGCTGCATTGCTATTTAAGACGCCACAACGTTCCCAAGGATTTGGTACAGGAGGCCTGGTCTCACAGACGGTTCTTATGGTACATTTGTGAAGGAGATCCAGAGCCGCAAATGGTCGCTCGAGCTCCTAATCTCATGCGACAGTTGATCAAATACACTGTGTACGGGCCGCTAATAAGGAAGCATGGATTTTACCGTCATCTTCACCGCGACTTCCTTCGCCAGATGATTGACAAAGCCGTACGATTTTTGTACTTCCCAGGAAACATTATAGTGATTTCAGGAATATCTGATCACTGCACATACTTCATCACCTCGGGAACCGTGGAAGAAATTGTGGAGAATTCTGATCTTTCTCAAGAAAAAACGCGCGATTTGCATGGGGGTGACGTTTTTGGAATTGTTCAAGGTGTGTTTCCGGACAGTCTCCATCGATATACATATCGAGCTTTAACGAAGTGTCTAATTCTGGTTCTGAAATACGATGACTGGTGTCATCTACTAGACTTCTTTCCTGCTGCAAAATACGAGATGTATCACAGCGCAAATTCTATGTATATTTTTTCTGTTGATTGAAGAAAGGCAGTGAAATATTCCAAACACGCAATACATGTATTATCTTTGCTACTTCATGAAGAGTATCAGGTAATTAATATTCATTGTCAAGTTGGTCATAATCTCCGTTATTTGTAATACATATTATGTATATTATACAAATACAATGTTATTGGTATATGTAAAATCAGTGTGAATCTTATTTCAGAACACTGTAGTTGTACGAGATGTACAAAAGAGAAGGTTACGTCCAAGGTCTCTGAAATGCTTTCAAAGCCAAAAATCTGTTGGACGTTCTAAAACGTCTCCAAACTTAATCATTTTCATTTGTGTATATATTATAAAGTTTTGTTGCCGTCGAGAGACTACGGTGAGGTATAGTCCAGGCTGTGAATTAGGCCGCACTAGATATTTAGTACGGGAGCACGGAGAATTACAGTACAGTACAGGTAACTCGTGCGTGGCCAGCTAAAATAAGGTAAAGGAGAAAATCGACAGCACACCCGTGGCCAAAATATAATACTTGATCGTTTAACCAGCAGGCTGAGGTGCACGGTACTTAACTTACTATTTGGACATCCAATTTAGACATTAACCACCATAATGTCGCATACTTTTTTGCGCACCTACTTAAAAAATACAAAATAGTGTGAGAAGTGAAAGAATCAATTGAAAACTCTAAAAACAATTTTACATGATCATAGAGCAATACAATTTAGACACAGAAGAATTATCTGATATTGCAGACACGTCATATTCCTCTTTAAACACCTCTTGACATACAAATATTCATAACTGTGTTAATACATTTATAATTGGATCTGCACCAATTTTTGAAGTTATAACACAAACATAAATATTTTATGTGGTAGAATTGGCATAAATAGTTATATGTCAACATAATGAAATTACTTGTTATGTCATATGTAGTTTGTCTCCAGTAACAATTTTCGTAAAGACTATGAACCTATTAATATATCACAACTAACTACAGATTTGATTTCATAGTATTACTAACCAAATAGAACTTCTCAGTCCTTCTTCTTCTTCCACTATTTGTAAACAAAAAAAAAATAAACTTCAGCAAAACGTGATCGTAGTGAACCTACATTTATGTTGAGAAGGAAAACAATGACATCAACATTTTCTGGATTAAAAGAAACTGGGATAAAACTTTATCGTGTTGGGGTGATCATATGATATTTTGAAACATAAAGAATGTTTATGTGAAAACGGACATTTCTAAAGTAGTTTCTCTTAACGAAACAATGTTAAAGGAGACGCAGTTTAAGATTGATAAAGTTTGAATTCGAATATTTCACAAAAATAAATTAACACTTGCAATGTCTGTCAGTCTTTCTCTTTCTTTCTGCTCGCCTTTCTTTCGGTTCGTCTTTCTGTCTGTGTTACTGTATATCTGTCTTCTTTCCGTATGATTGTCTTTCTGTCTACGTCTTTCAGTCTTCTTTCATTCTGTCTGCAAGTCTATCTTCTTTCTTTCTGTCCTTCCTTTTGTGTTTTACTTTATTCGTTAAATTGCGTGTTGTGTAATGTGGACATTTAATGGAAATACATCATTCCTAGTGTGCTCTTAAATGCGAGTTAAAATTAGCTTAAAGAAAATACTCATAGGGTGAAGTTTCATTCCAAAAGAATCCTAAACATTGTAATTTGTGTGTCATCGAAACTAAGTTTTATATGAGCCTCGATCATTTTTCAAAAGAAAATTAAATTAACTTATATGATTTTAATTGAAGTTCTATATTTAATTTATCAATAATATAAATGTAGCCAATACATTACTTATTAAAATTATTCATGCATGAATATTATTACTTAACAAAAAATTTCAGCATTACGAAAGTTAAACTGAATCATATCTCTTTCCCAATGTAACATAGATACTTAAATGTGTGGAATGAGAAAGAAATAAGGAAACATTAAACTGTAAACTACAATACAAACTAAGTAACCCAAAAAGTAGTTTCACTAGTTTCTTACATATTTAAAACGAGCTAATACAATTCAATAATTTACAATATCAAAATTATTTTTCTTGTATCATTAATCAAAATTTGGCACTTCAGTTTTCTCCAACGCAATGAATTGACACAATTAAATACACTAACTTGTTGGATGATCACATTTTGAAAATTCTCAAGAAAAAATTTGTTCTTGCATTCGCTTTCAATAGAAGGCCGACATTAATTACACGCTCCAAAGTTTGATACTTCAATCTTTCTCGCATTTCTTCTACGCTCTACCTTGATGTTACTGCTGAAGATAAATATTTAGGACAATTCGCAAATTGATTGTACTGCACCATCTTGTAATTTCGGTTTTCCTGGTGATGCTTGAAATTTCTTTACGTTTTCATCGTAGCACTCAAAAGTTCTTTGGATATATGGGAAAACATGTATGATATCTTCTCGACGAAAATGGGCTTCATAAACCTACAAAAATTTAATGAGCGTTAAAAATAATGAAGATTGATAAAACATTTTTGTTAAGAATTCGTAATAAAATTTGTAATCCTAACAGTATTTAATATAGCACTTAATAAATCTTAATCATTCGTATTCTCCTTGTTTCCTTGTATGTTGAAATCACGGCAGTCAAATAATCAAACCTAACCTCATAACATTGGATCACACTGAGATTTAATCTTACGATGCATTTATTTAATGTAAAATCAACCGTTGGAATTGAATGTTACTTTCCGGGAAAAAGCTACAATTACTTTCTAGATGAAAAACAAAGAAACCGTATCAGCAATTGCTCAATAATTCAAGAGAAAGTGGACGAAAATGATTCGATTGCTAAGGAAGTTTTCGGCGGTTTACAAGTCATAATTGAGATTTAATGTTCAACCCCATGTCATTTATTTTAAATTATTTCACAATTATTTCTCTGAAATCAATTAGAAAAGTTTTCTTATCTGGGAAACGTGATTTGATAGAAACCTTTGTCTACTTTTTGCGCATGTCCATTTCTTTCACAGTCGGAAACGAAAACATCGATACTCGATTCTCCATCTCGAATCATAATTCCCCCAACATTTAGGACTACACCATTTAAAACATGTATTCTGGGTTTAAATAGTCATAATTTAAATATCAAGTTGTCGATAACCCCGGCACAGAAGAAAGATCTAACACCATCAGAGCATAAAGCTAGTGGTGTTACAGAATGGCACAGACTTTCCCGTATTAGTTTTCTATTTCCTTCGGTCTTCGCCTGCTATTCGGAATTGCCACAAACTGTTTCTTGCCAGCTGTCATCTATCACCACCAAAAGTACATCTTTTGGTCATTTTCTTATTTTTTCGGTTTCCTATTGGTAGAATGAAAATATTAATTTTAGAATATTAAAGAACACAAAAACCTAGCTGTAAGTAGCAATTTTCTTTTAAAAATTATGTGCCGTTTAAGAGAAAATGGCGTTTTAGCACTACTAAAAATGCAAAATCTGAAGCTCATTTTCACAGAAAATTTTTGAGTTTTCAAAATACTTTATTTAAAGTTACTTGAAGCACTTACACTCATAAATATAATAATGTTTACAAATTGCTGGTAATGTGCATATTAAATATGTGAGAGATCTTTAAAAAAAATACTATTATGTAATTTTGGAAAAAAAAACTCCAAATAAACTTCACGTTATACTAAAGAGTGTAATTAGCACTATCCGTTACAAAAGTTTCAGGTAAAAATTTGCAGCCTTATTTGAGAAAATAACGTTTGAGCATTTCTGAAAATGCGAAATTTTGAGCTACTTTTCACAGAAAACGGTTGTGTTTTCGAGAAACTTTACTTGACATTATTTAAAACACATCTACTCGTAAATATAATAATGTAAAAAAATCGCCGCTAATATAAATATTATCGACGTGAGAAACATTAAAAAATTTACATTTTTGTAATTTTTAAAAAAAACAACCTGTAGAGCTATATAGCTTTTATGTCATCTGATAGAGTACATTTATTACTATCCCTACCAAAAGTTAAAAAAAAATTTGCGTCGTTTTTGAGAAAATCTTGTTTTTGTAATTTTTTAAAATTGCACATATTGAACGCAATATTGCACGAAAACTACTAAAATTGTGAAAAACATTTACACGACTTTTATGAAAGAACTCAATACGCAGAACAAATTTTATTTGAAGAAAAAATCTCTATCTTCAATTTTGTTGTTGGAGAAAGGCACTGAAAAAAATGGAAACTTTCACAATTTTCGAAAATTCAGAGTTATTCGTGAAAATCGGACCTATGCCATGTTAATAAGTGTATTTTACTCTAATCATACAAGAAATTTACAGAAAATATTTGGAGCCGTTTTTAAGAAAATTTTGAAAACCCTTGAGGGGCTTCATATAAAGTACCACCAAATTTTGAAGAATCTTTTTGAAAATCTCAAAGCTTCGACTAGAACCAGATTGACTGGGGAATGTCCATTTTGGAAGAAATCGTACGTATGGTTTAGGCGCTAGCAGTGTTCACAGACGGACAGACGGACGTTTTCCTTTTAATTGGTTTTTCGGTATCAACGACCTAGAAAAAAGGGTTTCTGGCTACACCACGTGTTAGGGGATTTTTTTCTTAATTTAGCAACTGGTTTTATCCAGTTTTTCGTTTTCACGGCCCGGCAATTAATTTCTTCCGCCGAAAATTGGCCATTTTTTCGCGCAGCATTACAAAACTTTCCCTACACTATGTATATCATTCCGTTTACGTACGTATACGGGAAAGTAAAAATTCTCTTCGTAAGGCTGTGTCTGACGAGAACGCGGGGTTGTACGTCGAAGAAAACAGCTGCTGATAGAAAGAAAAGTACACCTTTGGCGGACGAGTACAAAAAATTTAATACTTATGAAAAGGAATCTATAGATATTATTAATGTCTTAAATGTTTATTTAAAGAACTGTGGTACAATCAAGAAATTGTGTAAATCGCTAATAAGGTGCAATCGCTAGGGGTAGATTACATTGAATTGAATGAATTAACGAGGGCCCTTAATATAATGAAAAATCGAAAATCTCCTGGTTTGGATGGAATAAATTCTGAAACGATAAAATATGGAGGTATATTTTTAGAATTCAGAATGCCTCATCTTTTCAACATGTGCTGGAAAAATTATGAAATATTGGATGATTGGAAAACACCAAAGCTCATTTCGATATTTAAGAAAGGAGAAAGAGGAAAGATATCCAACTACAGAGGTATTCTGCATTCGCTCGGCAGCAGTGGTCGAGGCAACATCGTGTAGCCCGCTCAGTGTAGCTCTGCGGTCTGTGACTAGTTTGCGTGTTATCATCGAACTCAAGAAGTTTGTGTCAGTGTAAAGTGAGCAGTGTACTTCCGTCCATAGAACTGTTCTGACTACGACCTACATGTTTCTCATTGTGAATGGGGAACAGGAAATAAATGGCCGATACCGAAGCGGCTATCCGAGGGCAGCCCTCTGACTACAGGAGCCAGCCCGTTGAAGGAAACCAGACGGACCGTCCAAGGTACAACAGTTGTTGCCAATGCCATGTACCCGGAGAAGGAACAAGGTATTATAATTGAAGGCAAAGACCCACAGCACACCCCTCGAACGGTATGTAGAAGCACTAGCAATGATTGTTTCACCTAGTCATATCACGTATGCATCAAAAATTTCAAATAATAGAGTATGTATATTTTTGAGCAGTAAACAGTTAGTAGATGAAGTAACAGAGAAGTACAAGACTATTAATATTGAAGGTTCTTCCCAAAATATTCGTTCTCTTGTTAGTAGGCAAAAGCGCATTGTAATTTGAAATGTTTATCCTAGGATTCCTAACGCAGTAATTGAAGATGAATTAGACAAACTAAAAGTGATACGCAGTTCTCAAGTGTCATTTCTCAGAGATGGTTTCGGTAAAGAGCAGTTCACTCATATCTTAAGTTTCCGTAGACAAGTGTTCGTTCCGGAAGATTCAGTAAGCAAGATACCTGAAGCCATACTGACCAAAGGAGAAAGAAACTGGATTTACATGTCTAGCGGCATCATTAAGTGTTTCCACTGTAAGGAAGAAGGACACATTGCCAAAACTGCAAAAATTTAGGAGATGTTAACCCCAATGAATCGGAAGACATAATTGAAAATAATGTTTCCCCCGACAACGAACAAAGAGACAAGATACTCAGTTACCATGAATTCCCCCCACTTGACCAAGGCAAGCCTGTTAAGAGAGCCTTATCACAGATCACAAGTGTTACCACCAATGAATCGAGTGAACTTCAGGAAGGACAATTTATTCATCCCCAAGGTAGAATTAAAGATGCGGCAAAACAAAATAAGAAAAAGAAAATGAAGGTCGCTAGGGAGAACCCCATTAGTAGTGGCAACAATAACAAGAGCATAGTGGAGCAACTAGCTCCAGTGAAAGAAAGAATAGAAGGGTCAAACAATGTACTCACGTACGATCAACTAAAAGACTTCCTGGAAAACACATACGGTGTAAGTAATCCCCTTCAAATATCAAAGAGACCAAAGAGACATGGAAGCTAATTGAAATGCTTAAAGAAATATACCCATTACTGTCTGACAGAGGAATAAAATCAAGATTTACCAGAATTATGAAGAAACTGAAGGACCCAGTTCTCTCAGATTCTTCAAGAAAATCGTCCGACAACGATATAACAAGCGAAGATTTTCAAACATGAAGATAAACATTTTACAATGAAATGTGAACGGTTTTCACACCAGAAATGAGTTTCTTCAGAAGATTCTAAAAGATGACCACTACGACATACTGTGCATCCAAGAAACCAATTTCAAAAATAAGTACCATTTCAATATTAAAGGTTATCAATGTTTTTATAAAAACAGATTGGTTTGTGCAAATGCCAGTGGCGGTGTTGCGATCTATGTTCATAACTCGATCAAATGTAGTGAATGCGCCATTACAAGTGACCTAGAAGTATGTGTGGTACAACTGTATATTGGCGGTAGTAGCTTTCATCTGTGCAATGCATACATTCCAAATGCGTTTCAACTAGAATATCACCACCTAGGCAATTTATATTCACAAATATCAGGAGCGGTACTGATATATGTTGGTCTCGATATATGTTGGCAAATGGAGTACCGCAGAGCTCTGTGCTTAGTGTAACCTTGTTCCTGTTGATAATAAATGAACTTCAGACCAAAATCAAACCACCTGCGATAGTTAGCATGTACGCGACGACTGTAATATATGCATTACAGGTAAACATCCGTCATCAATAGCAGTTATAGCTCAAAACATCTTAGACACCATTCTCGCATTCTCCACTGAAGTTGGTCTAAAATTCTCGAAGACGAAATCTACATTCATCATTTTCTCCAGGAAACGATCCACTGAGAAGACTCTATCCTTAAACCTGGGTGAACATAAGATAAATCAATGTAAAACCTTGAAAGTCTTAGGCCTAACACTTGAATAAAGGCTATCCTGGATACCTCACATTAAAAACTTGAAAGTGGAATGCACCAAAAGACTATACTTGATGGAAATCATAAGCCACTCAGCGTGGGGGGCTGACTATACAGTGCTTAGAAGAACATACCAGGCATTGATCAGAGCTAAAATGGATTATGGTAGTATATTCTACGATGCTGCAAACAAGAATATTAAAAGAATACTCGACCCTATCAATAACACTGGTGCCAGACTGATATGCGGAGCATATAGAACAAGTCCGGTAATAAGCATGTTACAGGAAGCTAAATTACCTCCCCTGGATAAAAGAAGAAGAAATCTAGTTGTAGGATATATAATAAAAATTACAGCTAACTGTGGCAACCCTAAGAATCAAATTTACCAGTTTACATGCAGACACAGGAAAAAATTATGCTTCAAAAAGAAACTACCAAAACCAATTTCTTTACGGGCTATACAAATACTAAACACGATATCAGAAAACATTCCCCCTCTTAAACCTATCAGTGTTACTGACTATGCACCATGGACTATGCAGGACATTAAAGCTGTGGAACTGACAAACAATTCTAAGACGACAAATACTCACAATAAAGAGATAAGAGCCAGAATAGGAGAAGAAATCGCCAAATATAAGAACTACAACAAAGTATACACAGATGGCTCGAAGAGCAGCAACTTGGTGGGATATGCCGCTGTAACACCAACAAGAGTAATTTCGAGCAAACTGCCCGACAAGTACTCTGTTTTGTCCAGCGAGTTATACGCCATCATCACAGCATTAGACTACATTCTTGAAGACGGTGACCATAAATATCTGATAGTAACAGACTCCAAATTGGCTCTATGAACTATTGGAAATGCTTTTTATTCAGGACATCTGCTAGCGTTAGATATCATTAGCATGTTAAGAAATACCCACATTAAAAGACATAGTTTTTGGATGGATTCCGGCTCATGTGGGTATCAGTGAAAATGAGCTGGCAGACAGATCCGCAAAAGAGGCATCACAACTTGAGGAAAGAAGTAACCTTCCCGTAATACCAGAAGACTATCATGCACATATAAAGAGAAATCTACAAGAACTGGACAGGCAAGAATGGAATAATAATGCTCGCTGTAAACTAAGAAGTGTCTGTGAATATGATTTACAGAATCCGGCCACATCCTTCTGTAGAGCTGACCAGATTGTGTTATCTAGATGCAGAATAGGTCATACTAAGCTCACTCATGCCAACCTGATCACCGGGAATTTGACTGTCATGTGTAATGTGTGTAATGTTTCAATGTGTATTAACCATTTATTTTTGTGCCCCAGGTTTGAGGACGAGCGGGTGAGACATGCTGTAAATAATGATATAAAAATAGTGCTAAATGACAAAGAAAAATGCAGTCGATTTGTTAATTTTTTGAAGGCCATTAATTTGTACAAAGAAATTTAAAAATGTATATGTATATGTTATGTAAAAATGTATATGTATATGTAAATGTATATGTATATGTAAATGTATATGTATATGTAAATGTATATGTATACATAAAAATGTATATGTATATGTTGTTAATATGTCTGTCGCTGATAACCTCAGTAGTTGATGCGACATAAAATAAAATAAATTAAAAAAAGAGGTATTCTGCATTCAGGCTACACAGTAAAATATTCAACGAAAGGCTTCAAAATATCTCTGATACAATTTTAACATAAGAACAAGCTGGTTTCCGAAAGAGAAGATCATATACTGACGTTTTTACTTTAAAACAGATAATAGAAAAGAGAGAATTTAATTCAGAGACACACCTAGTCTTCGTGGATTTTGAGAAAACATTTGATAGGATCCAAAGAGATAAGCTATGGAATATACTGAAAAAAGAATATTACTTAAATATTTGATCCAGGTCTAAAACAATCTCTATAATAACGCCAGAATTAGAATTGACGTTGGTAAAGTATTGACATCTGAAATACAGACAAATCAAGGGGTGAAACAAGAATGTAGTATGTAACCAACTCTATTCAAAATCTATAGACGATATGATTAGAGAATGGAAAAGAGACCGAACACCACCAGGAATTAAAATCGGCCAGATATATTAACACCTTGACTTTCGTTGAAGATCAAGTAATTATGGAAGACAGCAAGGATAAATTGCAAATGGCAATACACAGGCTCAACGAACTAAGTCTAACCTATAATCGCAAAAAATCCTTAACTGTAGTGGATGCAGCGCGGTGAGGTCCGTGCTGAGAACGCAACTACATACAGGCTCAGAACGGATTTCAGGGGATTGTTTCTTTAGAGGCAAATGAAAGGCAATGTTCTTATGAATGAATTTAATTTAATTCTTGAAATAATTGGTTAGTTTTACAAATAGGTAATTTGGCAGTAAGCCGGAGGACCAATGAATGTTTATAGTTTAAGTTTCTTCTTTCTTGAAGTTTACATTTACTCACAGATTGATGAAAGTACAACAAGCACCAACCCAGGTCAGACGGCTGAATGTGAATGCCGTCGGTTGAAATGGGCTGCGGACGATACTGCTGGTAGGTTGGATGTCACCATGGGCGCATACTCGACTACTGGAGCGACCCGTAGTGTTGACTTGGCCTGGTGAAGGCTGATTCACGGGTGGCCCGAATGTAGATCGCGGCCGGCTGGCTTCGCTGATTGATTGCCGGATCCTCGATAGGCCGAGAGCTGACTCGTTCCCAGGCTGTCTGACGAGTAGAGCGAGCATTGACACTCGTCCGGGGTATTGACAAATGTGTAAATGATAGTCGATTGTCTCGTAAAAGTTGACTGAAGAAGTGACTGGCTAGTCTGCAGTAGTTTGTAGTAGTGACTGAATAGTTTTCAGTAGCAGCGCAGAAATGACTGATAGAAGTTGACTGAAGTAGTTGCTTGGAAGTTTAACTGAGAGTTGCTGAGTAGTAGAAATGACTGTTAGAAGTCGACTGAAGAGGTGACTGAATAGTTTTCAGTAGCAGTGTAGAAACGACTGAAGTTGTCGCTTGGAAGTTTGACTAAGAGTGACTGAGTAGTGGCTGAGTGGTGGCTGAGTAGTAGTGAGTAGTTGCGCGTGGGAGCGAAGTTGCCGCATTTATTTGAACAAGTGTTTCCGAGTGCAGAGGGGGAGGAGTCACGTGACATTTGCAGCTAGCCTATGACATGCAGTGAGACGCAGTGTGCTGCGAGAGTTGCTCGCTATTTGTTGTTATTTTCTGAAGTGTGTCACGTGACTTTGGCGCGGCAATTGCCTGCGATGGCTGCATCTCATTAGCAAGGTTTGGTATTTTCTCACGGGAACCGCGGAGACGGCTGAGAGACGGGGGCGGAAAGGCGGGCGCAGGCGCGGCTGCCTTGCAGATGCGTTCGTGGTCGGCGAATACTAACGCCAATATTTGTGCGGGAGGCACGTAGCGATATTTATGAATGTTTGTAAACACATCTGGCCGCCCACGGCAGAGTAGAGGGCAGGTAGACGCTTAAAAAAAATTACATGGCCATGTCAGTCCCTACTTTATTATATGGAGCGGAATCCTTGACGCTCAGGAAGAAGGATCTTAAACACCTAGAAACCTCAGAAATGAAATTTCTTAGATCGGTTATAGGCTGCACCAGAGAAGACAAAATCCGATATGAAGCAATCGGGAATGATAGAAGGATGCAATCAATAACCGAAATGGCTATCCACCATCAAGAAAAATGGACGGAGCATGTCCTCCATATGCCACCTCAAACGATTTCAAAACAAGCAATGGAATATAAACCATATGGGAAAATAAGTGCGGGAAGACCGAGGAAGAGATGGTGAGACCGGAACAGGTCTCAGACCTAATCCTGACTAAACAGAAGATGATGTTTAATTAGAGTTTAGTTTTGAGATAGTCTATCTAAGTCTAAGTGCGTGAAAGTAAGGGCTGAAGATACGAAAAAGAAGAGGAAGGAAAGATGACGCGCGATATTTGGCCCATTTTTAGGGTTTTGCTCCAGCATTCTGTTGGTGTGGATCGGGGAAACTACGTAAAACCACCAATAAGAACAGCTCGTCGGTAGGGTTCTCCTCCAGTCACCGCCTGAATTCGCCCCAGCTATCTATCCAGCGTCCAAAATGCTCTGCCACCGTCGGAAGTGGATTCCTAAGACCTCCCTGTCAGAGGCACTGCAGAGAGAGTTGAGCCATCTGAGCCGGTCAGACTGTGGTTGAACTCTACCCAACTATGGAGAGAACTCTAAAGGAACCGAGTTTGAGATCGACGAAGATTGCCGCGACTCAAACCGCGATGCGAGGATCGAGCCCACGACCCCGCGAGGTCTGGCGTACGACAGCCGTGAAGTTACAGACTGTTCGAAGCGCACCGCCGACCCCAGTGACGCCATCCATAGTGCGTGTGATAGAACAACCGTGCGCGTGTCTCCGTCGGGCCAGCATCGGGTAAGTGTGCGCGTGTGAGTGTGAGTGTGTGTGTGTGTGGGGGGGGAACAGTGTTACTGTAACTAACTGTGACTATCAAGAGCCAGTGCACGTTTGACTGGCAAACTATAAAAACCTCAGTGTTAGTCTGTAAGTTTAGATTGTAAGTACATGTACGTGTAAATATTGTAAATAAGTAGCGTCTAATATAAGTTTAGTTTGTAAGTATATAAGTTTAAATTAAAAGTGCAATAGTGTGTAAATAATTTAAACAGGTAGCGTAAAATGTAAATAGTAATTTGTAAAGTTAGTATACGATTAGGTTTAATATTTATGTTAGTGCCCCATCCACCCACATAATATAAATACATATCATTCAGGCGATCTGATGGCCGAGATTGCTAAGACAGTAGTGCAGTGGCAATATCGGACCAAAGGATCGTGGTGTGAGTCCCGCCTTGGGCATGGTTGTGTTCGTGTTTGTAAGAGTGTATCGTCCTTTCATCCCTCATTATCATTTCATCTTCCATATTCCCAGGACTAACAACCCTGGGGGATAAAAATAGGATTCAGCTAAATGCTGACCCCTCAATAAAAATGACATGCACCTGCTACCGAGATAATGAAACTGAGCCCCGGTAATACAGGATATGTTATCCAAAGCGGTACATAATGTCGGAAGCACATGTGGTCCAAAGCGAGCAATTCGCGGGCATAAAAATGTAATTATATTCTAAAAACAAAACCATACTTGTCAGTCCCGTAGCTGATATCGCTAAAATAGTAATACCGTAGTGATCTCAGATCGAAGGGTCGCGGGCTTGATTCCCGCCTCGGGCATGGTTGTATGCGTTCGTCCTTTCCCCCTGTTTCATCACCATATCGCAGGCCTGCACAGCATTTTGCACTTTCACTAACCTCAGGAGCCGCGCGCGAGCAACTCGGGTGCAAATGCGAAAATCGATGAAGGGTGGGAATGAGACATATTCTAGGAGTGGGGACCACCAATTAGAATGCCCATTTCGAACCATAGCGCGTAAATTGAAAGAGCAATAAGCGAGAGCATGATGGTCACATGCAATTGTTTATTGTGTTATATTACTCTATGTCTTTTGTGTTATATTGGAATATTATTATGTAATATTGTCTTTTGTGTTATCTTGGAAATGTTTGTTGACCATATGTGATAGTGCGAAATATGAAACTACTAAGAATTATACATTTGATTTGGCCACCATGTATAATAATTGCTTGTAGGGACGATATTGTAAATCTCTTTGCTACGATGCATCACAAATTTAATGTTTTGCTAACCACAAAATTATGATACTGAATTTTTTTTCTTTGATGATGACAGTAATAAAAATGTTTTTCATTAACTAGCTTTAAGTATACAAGACTAATTTCTATCAAGAGTACATTATATATTTATAATATCTAATCAACGAACACTATTTTTTCATCGTTTACGGCATTATATAACAATATTAAGCCTTTTCCATTCTATTTAACGAGACCTATGATAATCTCATGATTGCCCAAAACATTGTCAGAGAGGTTTGCTCGTTGATATCTTTTATTCAGATTCATAGGGTGGGGAAATGGTCACAAATGTATATGCTGCTAACCATTACCCTTCTTGGAATTGCCTATATTTAATTTTTATGTCAATCTTGATGCGAGAGATTGCTCTCATAATTTTCATTTGGATTAAATGATCACAGGTGTTGTCATTGCCACCAATGTTATTTATTTTAAGAGCAGCTTTCGATGGCTTAGCCATCATCATAGTCGTTTCGTGACTTCCAGACAGCAGAAAATGATGATGGCTAAGCCATCGAAAGCTGCTCTTAAAATAAATAACATTGTTGGCAATGACAACACCTGTGATCATTTAATTTTAAAATGCCAACGACATTTCACCACTAAACCAATATTCATTTGGAGATTATAACATTCCTGGTGAACAATCAATTATTAAATTGTAAATTTTTGTTAGTTAGAATTAAATAATAAAGTTTTAATAAAGATCACTGCGCTTTAAAATATTGCTTAAGAGTCACAATAAGCATCAACTAAAAAATTTAAAAAAGAAAATACCTACATTGGTGAATACCAAGGCCAAGGATACCGGATCCACTGCAGTGCAAAGAAGAACGTAGACGGCGAATTATGGCCCTTGCAGCTTGAAATCATCTCCCATTTAAATAAATGGAAAAATAATTTCACAGCATGGATCGTTGTATTAGACGCATTGCATTAGACCCGGCATTCAAGCTTTGCGCCGCGTCGTGCCGTCAGGCTTCTCCCCTCCCCGCAAAGCTTCCTACTCCCCACTACTTGCACTTTCGGCGCTGTTGCGAGCAGGCGGTCGGCTCGTAAGTGCAGAATGCCCGCGGGAGCAGACGTTGTGCAGGTCTGCCATATCGTTTCATTCTCGTAGATACCATAAAGTAAAAATCCAATAGTGGTCGCTAATGACCTAGTAGTTGATGCGACCTTAAATAACAAAACAACAACAACCGTACTTCCAGAAACAGCACGTCCGCGCTTGACGGCCTCCACTCGCTCCAGGTGCGCGTGGACGTGCGTGCGCGTGCGCGTGCGCGGGGGCGGGGGGCGGCAACTCACCCGTGAGGGAAGCTGAGCGGCACCGAGTGCACGACGCGCAGCGGCTCCTTCATCATGTGCGACAGGTTGAAGCCGGGCACCAGCTCCTTCTTGCGCGTGGAGCGGCGGCGCGCGTGCGTGGTGAAGACGCGGCGCAGCTTCGACACCTGCGTGCGCTCCGCCTCGGCGTCCTTGGACAGCGCCGACAGGTCCAGCGACGACCCCGACTTGCACAGCCCCGCCGACGTCGGCACCATCATCGACTTCATGGCGCTCGGCGATGACATGCTGGCTCCGGCGCGGAACACGACGAAGAAGGCTTGCGGAACGGGCGGGGAGAAGATTTTGGCGGTTTTTTGCAAGTGGTGTCAAGGTCTTCTACTGGTGGCAGTTGCACGCGTCGTGGTACCGTAGCATGCCACGAGCTTCTATGCACCACTAGCGTCGGGAGAGGAAACTATTAACCCCACCGTTTTACAATAGGAATGGCGTTGTCTCTGTTGGCGGGGTAATGAACAGCGGCGGGGGCGGGGCGATTTCGTCGTGGCACTCCCGCTCGCAGACTCCCACTCGCAACATCGACTTTGACAACACTGAGTTACAGGTTTAATATTTTGTAGATGATTGCGAACATTTAATTTTATGACACAGAGAATGCCATGGAAATGGAGAAACTGTGATTGAGAGGTTGATTTAAAGACAAAGCGCGTGTAGAGTTTGCAAAGTTTCCAGATTAACTCTTTCGTGCTACTGAATGCGTGGAAATAAAACGTGGTATAGACAATACGAGAGTAAACTCGCTGTATGTTTCTAGTGCATAATTCACTGCATAAGTAAACAGCTACAGTTTTATTGATGAAGCGTGGTTTGTATAATTTTCGATGCTTTCACTGTTGTGGATGTTGAAATAAATGGTGAACTCTGACAGGTAATAAAATACTTCACACGTATAACAGGTAATAAATACTTAGACGCACCATAGAAAAAGATCAAATCTGTATTCTCATAACATTTGGCTGTGCTTCGTCATAAAAAATCTTGAGCTCTCCTGATGTACAGAGGGGAGTGTTTCTTTAGTTCCAATGAGTCTTCGCAACAATTAAAAATTGTGACGCGTTGAATGTTATCACTAACTATAAATCAAGAATTACTATGCCTTCACTTTTCACTATGAAATGGCACAAATGTGGACGTATTGTTTATTAGAGTTGAGTGCGATGTGGCGGCTCTCTTGTTATATTCTTAGCAATGCTACAACCGTATGGGTTATTTACTTTTGATGAAATATCTATGTGTGAACTTGCTTCTGCTAGTGCTACTCTAGTAAACTAATATACACGCAAAATTATTAACTACATTGCTGCCAATAAATCATTAAAACCGGACATAAAACTGCAACATTTAACACGCGCACATCTACCCGACACACAATACATGGGATCGGATATCAATTTCCAGCAGAGTTGGTACAGATTAAAAACGTTGAGAGGCTACAAGCAAAGCGATCGATACCTGGGGACACCGCCATTCAAACTGCATCCTGGAACCAACGAGCGCAGTTATTTTTTGCCAGCGCATGTTCAATCTCGTCTAGAGGCCTTTGATCGTCGGCGAGTTCATAAAACCAACCAGCCGCATACGTTGTTCACCGTATTTGCTTTTAAACGCGGTGAAGCACTTTGATCGAACCGAACTACCGAGAGGGTTTAGCTGAAAAACGCTTATTGGGAACTCAAGAAGTCTTAAGAGAAGTTCATGAAGGTGTGTGTATCAAAATGTTTGGCGACTCAGACTCTTGAATTTGGTGGACTGAAAAGTGTACCAATAGTTTGACTCAATAGATCTTTTAGTAGTCCTATATTCGGAAAGGTTTTTCATCAGAATGGGGGATTAAATAGAAATCAAGAGAACTGTAGTTCAGTTTTGTTACTTGGAGCCCATAGAAAACAGTTTATTAGAAATAAATTGAAGTTCTGATAAAGAACACTTCCAATGAGTAAACACACGTCACGCACAGCTGAAATATTATGTTGAATAAGATGTAATGTTTTCTTTCATCAGAAATAAAATAACACTTGGATGAGTCGAATCACAAGATATATGTAAAACAAAAGGAGAGAAGCTTGTTCGTACCGATGACTTTTTGTATTCAAAGCACCATTTTCTAAAATTTGAAAATGCAAAGCCTAGAGAAGTAAAGTTTCAACTAACTATATACACATCGTTAGCACATCAACAATTAGTCTTCAATACTTCAATTACTCTCAAAGAGTCATTGAGAGAAATGTCAAAAACAGATTTTGGATGTTGTAAATTTAGTGATCATTGAAAATTGTCATCAACCACGGTCAACTTATTTCCTGACAAAGTAAAACCAATTACTCTTAAATAGTGAAAGTTTGTTGTAATTAAATGAGATTGTAAACAGTAATCGTTTCAAAAATGTTCGGTAAACGAATTAATATAATTAGTATTACTGCAACTTTACGGTAGGCAATCCTTTCTGAGGATTTATTCCCCCTTCACAATTCTTCACTCTTCTTTTGTACGAGAAAACTCTCTTTAGAGTCTTCCTACATCCCTTAATGCTGGATATTGTGGCATCTATCTAATTCCATTTCCTTCTTTTTAACACCAACTTCCTACTTCAACAGCACAGTAAATCCCTCTTGAACGGAAACGATCCTCTCAGCACCGTCGTTTCCCAGGCACACAACACTCAACTGCCAGAAACATCAAGATCTTCTCGTAACTACAGTCATAGCCGTATGAATACGCAGCACACGGAAACCGAACACAACTCTACAGTCGTCGATCGGCTCGGCGCCTGACGTAACGATGCACTCCAGCGGTCACAGCACTTCCGGGCGGCGCGGCGCGTCGGGGCGTTCCCCCATCCCCACTCGCCCTCTCGGGTCTCGACTGCGCTCGCCTGCCTCTTTAAGCAGCGGAAGGCCGGCCGCGCGGGGTCTGACGTCGCCGGGGCGCCGTGGAGTGGCCGGGGCAGGAGGTGGGGGTGGGGTGGGGGGGTGAGGGGTGGCGGAGGAGGGGGGCGGGTCGGAGGGAGCTTCCGTGCGCCGAGCAATCTGGGAAAGGCGCTGTTCCGCCGCGCTCGACCGCTCTCTCCGGACGGCCTCCACGCAACAAGCGACAGTCTCTCGGGGCTTCGCGCGGAGTGAAGTGCTAGGCAAGGAGGGCCGTGCCGCCGGGGGCGGCGGCGGGGGCGGAGAGGGGATGGGGTTGCGGAGAAGGGCCCCTAGACGTGCGACGAACCGCCCAAATCACTCCGCCAGCCTGACAACCACCCCGCGTGCGCGCGGGCGCGCGCGGACTGAAACTCGATAGAACCGAACGGGGGATAACGAGTTTAAACCGGTTACACTGCGTTTAACACATTCCAATTAAGTCACTTGCGGCAACTGTCGCTAAGTTGGGCGTGTCCGGCTCGTTAGCGCTCCTGGAGGGCGAGGCGCCGGGCGTGCAGGGCCCCGAAGGGCTTAGATGTGGGCGCGGGCGGAGGGCACCGCATCCTGGAGGAAAGGCTGCGGTGAGTGGTCGCTTGATGTGGCGAACTCTGTCCTCGCGTAGCTGCACCTGCAACAAGGAAGTTCTTAGACCTGGGCTCGATTGCTTGGTCGCCGCTGCCACCACGAGGCGGAAACTGCCTTTCTGGTTGAGGACGGGTGGGGTTGGGGTTGGGGAGAAGTTTCTAATGCTACCTGAATAGAACTGCATCGACAGCAAGCAGAAACAAACGGTAGCATCAACGTTACGCAATTAGGGAAACAAAACATAACAACAAACTACATAATTTTGATTCTATTGTAAATATTTTGAGTCATTTATAACCTATGATGCATCCAAACACATGTTCGTCGCTTATATCAAGATGTGGGTAAAAATACTATGATTTGATGAACTCTTGCATTTCTTGAATAGTTCACACCTTTACACACTCTTTCATCTTGTGTACTTTGGAACCACTCTAGAACATTTGCAAGGTTATCCACAATTGGTACTGGCATTTCAAAGTATGTCATATAATGTATTATGTGTACATAATATATGTCTGTCTTCGTTCACTTCAATTTGGGAAGTCTCATGTTCTCAAATTACAAGGAATTGGGACGAATTTCCATGCATATGCTCCATAGTTCTAATTTAGTTTGTTGTTTACGTTGCTACTTTGATACACTATGTTTGGTAGTTCTAAATAATACGTAAAATAATGAAAGTCATCTTTGTCAATTTAACTTTATTTTGAAAGCCAGATTTCTTCAGATATACCGTCATCAATCTATAGAAGTATAAATTGAAAACGACTAAAAAGATAATACAAATAATGAAATTAAAACAAGTGAATTTATAACATTATGTCAATTTAAAATTATTTGAGGCTCTTACTTAGCTTATTTTTTTTATTTTTTGAAATTTGATTTGATGTAAAAATAGTACTTATGATTTCATTGGGAGCATTATATCTTTACTCTTTTGAACATCTTCAGACCTTTGATGACGGCAAAGCCGATGGAAGTCATAATAAATTTAATGAACTTTCGTAAGGAATTTAAGTTGACATAAATGACTTCCATTATTTCTGGCATGAATAATGTCAATAACACTACATCAAAATTTACACATTATGCTACAACTAAAATTAAGTAGGTGTCCGTTTAACCCGGGAGTGGTAACGCGGGGGTCTGTGGGACCCCCACGATCTATTCTTCCTGCTTGTATTTCCCAAGTTGGCTACCCTGACCATTGATTTAGTACCTTTCTCTTTTTGTATCACGATATTTAGTGTGCTCTCAGTTTGTCACTTTTGTGAGTTTTATCCGCGTAGCAAACTACTGTTTTGTTTCGGGTGCCCAGAGACCCCCGCGTTACCTTCTACGTTATCAAAGGTGTCTTCAGTCTCGTACATTCTATTAGTTTGTGAATGTATTGCATGCTGTATTTTTAGGTTAGGTTTACCCTGCAAAATTAATACTGAAGTATTAAGAACATTTTAGGTCAGTTTATATGTTAAGAAAGGAGTGGAAGAATAGCCAATTTTTGCTCAAAGCGGGAACAGAATATCGTTACTCACCGCCCTGGAAAAAGCAGTCTGCACGCAATTCCAAAATACCGGGATAATGTTTTCCTTGTTTATTGATTTGGGTATGATTGAGAAAATGCCAGAATCCACCAACATAAAAAATGAAATGGATTTAGAGAGGAATAAAAATGATCGCAGCACCTATAAGACTGACAAAGGAAAAATAAAGGCAGAATTTGTGCTTTTTGGCTGGGTCTGTGAAATCAGGGCACCCAACAACTTGCTGACCCAAATCTTGCTGAATTGTGAAAGTGGATAATATGGATATTGAAATTTTCCATTGTACTTTGAATTTGAAAAGATTTCAATTTCTGCTACGAAACATGGGCTTGGATGTGACAACACGTGTAGACCGGTAGAAAAATTAACTCTAAATATTAGATGTTTTCCTGATGAATTCTAAGAGTTGTTTAGCAACTAAATTCTTAGAAAATTATTTAATTACACGCAAAAAATTGTTAATAATAGAAAAATAATATTATATTAATTAATTTTTTTCATAATTTAGCATATATCATGAAAAGAGTGTGGGGGTCTGGAGACACCCCACGTTACCACTTTTGTTTAAAAAAGTCACGTTACCACTGACGGATTAATGAGTATGAAGTACACATACTAATTTGTCATTTAATACAACGTATAGTCTATGTACTTTGAACATATACCAAAATATTATTCGAAGTAATCCACAGAAGCAGTAGGCAATTTTCCAGATCTTTTATAAACAAATAGCCTTAGTTATAAGACAATAAAAAATAATGACTTCCATAATAATTTGGAACATATTTAAGATAATAAATATTTAGGAGATTTTTATAAAGTCTATTGTAAGACGATAAATGAAGCAACGACACGATAGTGGAATGCGCAATAATTTAAAACAAACAAAAACAAAATAATTAAGAATATTACAGTGACATTCTATAACATCTACCTATCAAGTGCAATACCTACATATATACATATACAACGATATCGATTCACAACAAGGTTTTTCTCAACCTATGCCTTATTCATTCGCCTTTGTAAGTGTGCCATTCACTCTTTTTCATCTGAGGCATCCGACAAGGAGATGCGATTTTCCACCGTGACACGAAGCCGAGAAGATATTGAAAACTGTGGGCCTTTTTATGAAGACTCTTCAAAATGTTGGCAATAACCGCTCTATATTGCGTCTACGAGTACAATAAAGCTGAGTTGTATCTCGACATAAACTCAAATGTAAAATAAGATATTCATGTACTATACGCGCACTTTTTCTTGATACTCCACAACGGGTGGTGCGGGGAGAGGGGGGTTCTGTCTACGTTACGGCATTGCAGTGCTGTCAACGTCATAGAAAGAAAACTCAGCGTAAAAGCACATCTTGGACTAGATAGCAGTGAGAAACAATGCAAGATCTTTTTAAAATTCTGAAGAAATAATAATTGTAGAAACTATTGAGTAACAAGAAGGAACACGCTACGCAGAGGTCGTCAGAAAGAGAGAGCGAAAACTGAGAAGTCCGAATTGTGAAGGAAGAAGGTGGGCATCATTTCAATATGAGCCGTGACGTTCCGAGTGGAGCTCACATTCTCGACCGGGCCGTGCTGTGCTGGGCTGAGCGAGAACTACGGTGCTGGAGGATCAACAAAAAGTGCGAGCATAGTATGTAAGTTTATATGTATATAGACACACACATATTTACTTTCGGTAAGTAGTGACGCAAGGAGTAAAATAATTCAGTTCAGCGCAGTATGACTGTAGGCGGAATTCAGTGAAAATCGAAACATTTTTTCCCATTTCCGGGATATCTAACAAAACTTTAGACATCACTTGGCCCGAGGCTGCATAATTTCCTTTCAATTTATACTTGCATTGGAAATTGATAATATAAATATTTTGTTACAATGTATTGTTAACTAAATATTTGGTAATTGTAATATTTACATTATTTAAATAACATTGATATTATATACATCTTTTATGTTATTAGTTATGGAAAGTACATATGTAATTACGTATGTAATATTTATGCAATATATGAATATATAGAGTAATCTTCTACTAAATGAAGCACGTATGGTATATATGGAAGTAATGTTCCGTGGGAAATAACGAAACGTCTCCAATTATATCTCTCATGAGCATTTCAATGCATATTCATTGAAATATTCGTTTGAAGTCGAGTCACATCTCTTGTTGTCCAGACACAAATATCGTTTGTAGCATTTGTCTCTAAACGCTTGGATATTGACTTCGTTATCAGAACACCGCATAGTGCATTCATACTTTAATTGCCTTATTAATCCAGTAACAATTCTGCTCTTGGTGAATTTCGCCCAATAGCTGTCATGGTATATTTATCGTACGTTGTTGGCGATAAAATTCTTTAAAATAGGACGGGAGACGTCCGCCGTAGGGGATGGAAAGAAATTTGGTCAAACCTAAATGTGACTTTTATGTTTCGAAAACATGTTATACTAATACGTTATACTATATTCATGTTATACTAATATAAGAGGGTCGGTTTATAAGTCATGACAACAATTTTTTTCTGTGAGAATACGAGCACGGGTGGAAAATGTGAAATATACACATGAAAGGACAAGGTAAAAACTAAGTGATTTGACATTTAACAGATACACATTGTGTTTCTGGTATTTATTAAGGCGTTTGAAATAACAGTACTGGTTTCATTTTCCAAAGCATTTTAACATATACGAGTTTAGAACATTCCAAAAGCTTTACATACCCATTCTAAAGGTCGGATTAGGCAGATTATCGTTAACGGCACGTGTGACATTGGTTCGCACTTTCACCGGTCATCACATGCGTTGCGGATCATTGGTTGCGACGTGGCCTCGTAGAAACCCTCCTGCCCATCTCGCGACCGTACTGTAAGGCTGGGAATTATTTCCAAGAGCTTCCATCTATTGATCGTGACATCTGGGTCATTTCTCCCATGGAGAATGACTATGATGAGCGCTGTACAAACGCTGCTTCAAAAGGGTTACATTCATTTGGCAGGGCGGCAGTCAGAGAACTGATTTCACATTGCTCCCTGTGCTAATAGAGACAGACTAACAGAGCCATCTGTTTTTCTGAACACACAATAGTACAGAATTTCTTTCACGCCACAAATAAAATTGTGTGATCCGATAACATTTCTTTTAGGAAAAAAATAGTTTAATGACTTCTATCCCAACCCTCGTATTTACTATATTTATGTAATTGTACAACCTGCGTGCATTACTTTGGTATTGTTGTGTAAGAGAAAATACAATAGTAATTTGCGTAACAACGGCGCGAAACAGGTGATTCACGCACGAGTCGAGTTTGCCGTCCGAGTGTAGCGACGACGAAGCAAGAGTCAATCAGGAATCACCTCGTGCCCGCGTTACGTATACTATTTTTTAACACGCCGCAAGTGAAACGCAATGCGTCAAGTAAAGGAATATAAATTAAATATCAAATAACTAAAAATACGTTAAGCAGAACTCAAAATATTTATTGTAAGTTATTGTAAGTAGTAGATATTTATAGTAAATTGTAAATATTATATTTTCTATTTCTTTTCAGCATTATAATTAATAATGGTTGTCTTGTTTTTTCAGAATTATTTTCCATTTCAAGAAAATGAGTCAGTACCACTTCTTCATAATCTATCTCTGAATATCTTTCTGAAGTAATATTTTATCCTACTTGTACCAAACTAAAAAGATTCCACTGAGTGACACTATTGCAACATTATTGTTTGTAAATAATAAACAAAGATGTGGTGAATACGAAAGACATTTGCAAATCGTTACAGATGTTTTGCGCACGCTTCGCGATGTGTTGCACCCGGTGAAAAACATTGCTGATTCGCATACGGAAAAGAAGCACGAGAAACCGCGTTTAGCGCACGGCGTGTTAAAAAAACATTACTCGATCATGCATGTGTCGTGTAAGCAAATGGCTTCTCCATCGCGTAACGCATGACGAATGTTTTTGTCAATCCGTGCGCGGTGGTTGCGTTAGAGAAAGAATTATTGCAGGATTAAACCGTAAGACACCTATCAGCTGCGTCATACCTACTGCATGTAAGTCTTGCAATACGTGAATAAATTTAGGTTGTGTATTTGGTTACGCCGTTTTGTAACCCATTTCTCATACATTTGCTGCGCCTAAGAAGTTTCATAAGAAGTCTCATACATTTGCTGCGTCATTTGGCCGCGAAAGAAGTTTCTCCTACTCTACTGTGGCATATTCTCGATATGATCTATTGGAATTTTATTCCACAGATGTCATTTTCCCCCGTTTTGAGTATAATAGAAATGCAGTATTTATTGTAATATACACGGTCGTTTAATTAACATTGCGCATTGGGAAACGTGTCTTTTTGCTGAATTATAATAAAAATAATCCTACTTATTCCAACACTTGCGAAATATTTACACTACACATACATATATCTGTAATTCTGAAAATGTGAAGAAATGCTTCGTCAGAATTTTACTTATTTTTTAATTTAATAAAAATATTAATGTGTGATTTTCCATCATATTCAGATATATGTCTCTATCTTCAAAATACAGAGTTTAATGAAATCTGACTGAAATTAGAATACACAGCTTTGATACAACAGCTCGGCTCGGCAGCTAGCTACCTGCTCGGAAAGTAAGCCAGTACTGTCTGTACATTTCATAGGTCGCCACTGATTTACATATATTATTACAGAGTTGTGTTTTATAATTGAACGTTTCCTTAACTTGTCAAGTGTCAACTTTTTAAAAAATTTCGAGGTCTGTTGCGTTTCACAGCTAGCACATTGTGTTTTCGAACCCTTTACGTGGCGAAATTTTCAAGGGATTAAATCTGATGATCTTGGGATCCATCGGGAATGACATCCTTAATACAATCCGAATAATATTTCTGTCTGGATAAGTATCGGACACTCTGCAGTGACGTTAGCAAAATTTGAAGTCTCTGATTGGATAACGAAGCCCTCTCTCCCCAGTAAGCTGCTGGCTGTCAAGAAGACAGACATATTATTCGAACAATTGTAATCGTGTAATCCGTATGTCTCCTAATAATATTTTGAAGATTCATCAAGAACATTCCAAGACATTTCTCTAAAAGAGGGATAATTTATCAAGTAACGAAAACGCGTTACCTACAGAGGTGGTCAATAATTCATAGGTCTGCTCTCAACAAATTATGAAATGTTATGAAAATATAGAAAAATACTAGTGTTTATGTTGTTTGTATGATGTACAAGTATATTGGGCAAACGCTGTGAATTACTGTACTCTCTTCGACAGCGACAACGACATTTACATGAATCATTACGTTTTTATTAATTAGATCAAAGACAATTAAGTCCAATTTTTGTAATGAAATAAAAATTCAGAGAAGTCTTTTACACTATACTTTCTTGTTCTTTTCTGTGCCCTGAAACGGGCGAGCCAGGCAAAAATATGTTAAAAAGGTATCTTTACAATTAACTTACAAAGCACAAATTACATTTTTTAAATGAAAATATCAGGCATATGTGCTACGCTAAACTAGTTATTAAGTTCTTTGCATGCGATTAAGAATGTACTCCAATTTAAACATTAGTGGCACTTCATGGTACGAGGAGGAACGAGAGGGCACGTTGTTATCCAATCGAGAGCTTCTCTACCAAAATTTGAAGTCGTAAGGAAGCTTCCGATTGAATGGCAGTCTCCCTCTTCGTCCTTATCATGACCTTGAAGTACCACTATGTTTAAATTGAAGTACATTCTTAATCGCATGCAAAGAACTTAATAACTAGTTTTCATGCGCCATCATGCTACCGAAGATGCGTTAATTTGTCGAGTACTCTGAAGTAATCACTTTTAGTAATATTTGCTCTGATGTTTTTCTTTAAAAATATAACCATATAATATTCTCTAGGTACATTCTTTATATAAACTCAGCAACGCGACGTTTATATCAGATATCAGTTGTTAAATGGATTTCCAAAAAGTGGAATCATAGCAACTATTTATAAATAACTTTTGAAATCATTTTCTAGCATGGAAGTTATATACAGTAAACCCTCGTTAGCACGAACTCGCTTAACACGAATTTTGCGTTAACACGAACAAAATCTCGGTCCCGGCAAGGGATTGCAGTAATGCGGACATTTATAATTCTCGAAATACACGAATTTTTATAACACAAACTCCAATCATTTCGGTCCCTTGGTATTCTTGTTAACGAGGGTTTACTGTAGATGTAAATGAAAGCGAGGTCAACTAAATGGCTGTTGCGTGTATATTTTAACTCAACGCGAACGCTTTGGATGAGATGTAGTCAACAAATTAACGCGTGGTCAGCATCGTTACGAAACCTTCAGAAGGATGAGAGGCTGCTCGTGACAGCTGCTGGCCCTTCGCCCGCCACCGCCTCCTCCCTAGTGCACGGCGTAAATAAGAGCAGCCATGGAATAAAGTTCATCGCGAAATGTTAGCATAAACTGAAGTGAAGCAAATGAGACTGTCGTTGAACGTTTTTCTTAGAAACTAAAAAATACATATAAAGTGAAGCATAATTGAGGTGAAAAGGTTTTAAAATTTAAGAGACCATAAATGATATTAACTAATATGTTTTGACTATTAAATAGAAAGAACTATCTCCGTTCTGTTCGAAAATCACGATTAAAATGTTACCTACGTTTAATGTTAAAAAATGAAAAAAAACAACTATTATACACATTATGAAATATCTTTTTTCTGTGTTAAAACTTGTTTTATTTATTGTGTATCCTATCATACTAATTGCGCAAAGTATGTTTAATTTTGATGTACATTTTATATGAAACGTTATCTGCGTAGAGTCGAAGATAACGGCTACTGCAGTTACGCAGATATTAAGCCATTATGATGAGAAATGTGCTGTATTATCTAGCTTTAATAAAACAAGAGTAGCACAAAAATATATTTTTTAAAATATCTAATTTTTATACACAATTATTCTATCAAATCATGTTCTTACCTTTGAGCTTTAAGAATCGGAAGACTACTTACGTGATTCCGAATACAAGACCAGAAAAATATGTGAAGGGCTTTGCGGTCTTAAAAGCGTACAAAAAATGTCTGTGGCGGAAGAAATTTGACAGTATCCGAGTTACAGGAGCACATGCAGAACATGGCTTACTCTTGATAGAGAGGAAGATTTTAGATGTAAATAACTAGAAATAGATGTTCTCGCACAGCTTTAACAGTAGAAAAACATACTTATTCTTTGGACCTTACAATAAAAGAAATGGTATAACAATAAATTACAACAACGTACTTTATAAAAATACTCAAATAATTTGTAAATAAGTCAAGTATTAATAAATGCAATTTATATTTATGCAATGTTAATGCAATTATTATTTGCAAATAATAAAAATATGCAGTGGTATCATAAATCACTCATATTCTAAACCACAGTGTGTTCTTCTCTACACAAAAATGAGCTCAGTTTCTTACCGTTGACAAAGAAGAAAATGAAAAAAGTCAAATGGTTAAATGAAATCATGTTTTAATTTTCAAGATGTTAAAAAAGTTCTAGAACTTGATTAACATATCTTTTCATCTAAAAATAATTTCCTACAGTGAAACAATTTTCCTACTTCTATCTTTAAGACACGTAGCTCTTTCTGCTTCCTACACCCTTCCCGCATTGTATACTAACACGCTACACAAAAAAGCTCTCACGAAGTGCTACCCTGAAGTGCACTTTCCATTAGCCTCCTTTTACACTTTACAGACGAAAAAAGAAGATGAAATATCCCTTCGGAACACCTCGGGCAAGGATAATAATTGTAGTTTAGATTTGAAGAGTCAACCAACCACAAATGAACAGCTAATGAAATGGAATAGTATACAAAATTATTTTAAAAAGTTGAAAGATAAGCTACTTTAGAATGTTGTTGAGGTAAAGGGGAATTTTTTTCAATGAATATCCATTGAAGTTCATTAATAATACACTGGAGTTTTCTAGTAATATAATTATTTAACTCATTACCTGGGATGGTTTATGAGCTACAGAGCTCATGAGAACAACTGGCTTCCTGTGATGTGATCCTGGGTTCGATTACCTGCCGGGTCAATTTTAGACATACCGATAATTGCTAATTTTTAATATGTTTCAATATTTTTAGGGATAAGAAAATCATTGATTTTCGTTTTGAAATGCCTACTATTGGAAATATAATGCAATTAATCATAAGTGTTTGTGAAAATCTGATTTATTGCCCCAACATTGGCTGGTTGTGGATGAAAAGAATCTGGAATATTTACTCAAATATTCAGAATACATTCCGGAAATATTTGTAGTGTTTCTAGCCTTAATACAGTATAGTTAAATGCATTATGACTTTATCAAGATCGGCTTTTATTTGATATAGAAATGTAAGAGCTTTTGTCATGACATAAAGATATTTAAATGCAAGAAAATTTGTGTTTTATCATAAAAAGAGACATGAATTAAGTAATGTGTTTTGCTTAAATCAGTGCACATATATTATTAGTTATATCAATTTAATAATTTATCAAATTAATCAATTCAATTGCGCATTGGAGCTTCTTGATAAAGCAAGGGACGATTTATTTCTTGATATTGTTATGGTTAATTACTTGAATAAATTGTGATGGTGTCGTCAATTTTTTTATCATCATCAGAGCTGAAAACTTTTAAAACTAAATAAACGCTTTCTACGAAAAGGAGATAAATTGAAATTCAATAAATGATATTAAGATGTAAAATGAAACAGTTTAACATGTTCATATATTACTGTAAAAGTGCTCTGCTCAGATGATCGCCACGCAATCGAAAAGTACTGAAGTTGTTAAATAATTAGATAGTTAAACAGCACTAGTAAGTGATTAATTATCGGAGGTATCAAACCTCTCCAACAACTTAAAAGGAATTTATATATTAATATCAATCAATTCATCATGCTTAAAAATTGAATTAAATTCCTGCTATAACAGTAAACCCTCGTTTGCACGAACTTGCTTAACACGAACAAAACTTCGGTCCCGGAAAGGGATTACGGTAATACTGACATTTATTATACTTGGATAACACGAATTTTTATAACAAGAACTCCGATTATTTCGGTCCCTAGGAATTCGTGTAAATGAGGTATATATTCCTTCAATGTACTACGGGATGTTGGCCTCTCGAGGTGTTTTCCTTCGCAGCGTTCAAGACCAAATGGGGGAGAGGGGAGATTATTTGAAGGCAAGATCGCGCAGGCCATGTTCAGTTAATTGGGTGATGCTTTGGCATTCGCCTAGATGCGACTTTATTGATAAAACCTTTTTTTTAAAATTTAATTCGGCCTGTTCGGCATTTCTGCCTTTCAGGGGTGTTCATAATACATAAATATTTCACATTAACTTTTAGGAATGGACATCCGCATGCGTTACCACCTTTTCCAGGGGTTTGATCATTCATATTATTAGACAGAGAATTGATACTGCAGAGGTCAGTTTTTGGAGTTATTTGTGATTAATTTTAAAAGGGTGTTAGTGGCTGGGATTTTAATTAGCTTAGGGGGAATAGGTAAATGATTTAAGGTGGTATACTTTTGCTACCAATTGTCTTTTTATTGACATTATGACTAAGTCATTAGACGTTTTACAGGCATATTGTTTTAATAGTTTATTGATTCCATTGGTTTCAATTTGACTATGTTTCTTGGGTTTTAAGTTATTTTATGTGTACCTGAAAAGGGGTTGCACACATTAATCGGAAGGTCGTATTGCATTGCTTTAATGAATATGAAAAATTAAACATCCCCTAAGAACTTGTTGAACATTTAACCCCTCAGGACTTAAAGATTTGAAAAGTCTTCTCCATCATTTACCATTATTAAATCATACTATTTACATCCCGTATTCTTGAAATCCAAATTAAGTTATTAGGTACTTAAGAAAAAAACCTGTCTACAGGAGAACAATAATTTCCTTTCTATTCAAAATATTCGACACTCATCCTTTTGAATCGATTCTCCTTGATTCCGTTTTGTTCCACCAGCCTCCAATACATTACCTACACGTCTCTTTCATTTGACGGGATCTGATTAAACTAACGTCATTGCGTTTCTTGAGGAGTAGTTCTACAAGCGGATATCAGTTTGAGCAGCTCCCCAGAGCATTGATCTGATGGGGCGCGGGGGGTGGGTGCTGGGGCGGCCATTTCGCCATTCCGTTTCGCTGGGGGCGCGTGGCGCTGACGGCACCTGATGGGATGCGGTCGCCTCCTCCGCCGCCGCGCAGTGGGCCTCCGCACGAGGTTGGAAGGCACCAACTGCTGCTCGAGCTGTTTTTTTTTTTACTTTCTCTCGTGAAAGTCTTGTCTTTCTTAACAAGACAAAGTTATATAATCAAGCGGCGGAAAACGAAGAATTTACGCCATAAAAACTCTTATGACGGGCCCTGGTAACGGAAAAGTGGATAAATCCAGTTGCTAAATATAGAAAAAAATTCCTCTAGCACGTGGTGTAGCCCGAGTTTATGATTTGTTGGTTCCTGATGCAGAAAAATCGATTGACGGCAAAACGTCCGTCTGTCTATCCGTCTGCGGTCAACGCTAACGCCTAAACAGTTCAGACGATTTTCTCCAAATTTGACATTCCCCAATCGTTCTGGCTGATGTCGTGGCCTCTGGAATTTGAAAATGAAATTTTAATTTTAAGGGGTACTACATGAAGCCCCTCGGACATTTTAAAAAAATGGCTCCAAATTTTTTGATAACTTTTGTTGTTCAATAGTGCAAAGAACGTTTAAGGGAATGATATAGGTATCATTTTTGTTGAAATCTCCAATTGTTCAAAAATTTTAAAATTACAAAATTGAAAATAAAAATGTTTGCCTTAGACAAAGTCGGTGGTAAAAAATTCGCTCTTTAAAAAAGGTCACGTACATTTTTTTTTGTAAAAGTAGTTTTTGTGTTATTTCGCGTTTTCGCGTTAGTTAATTCCGCGAAATTAATGAAAAATATATGTGCGTCCAGTCATGAATAACGATAACACTGCAACATTGCGAGAAAGTATGTGCTGTTTGAGAACCACTAGTTTTAAGCTGTTACAATTTGTAACAACGTTCTTACGTAACCATGTATTGGCGTGGAAGTTACGGAATTTTCGAAAATTGCAAATTTAGAAATAAAGTCGGAAAGTATGTTCTGTCACTAGTTTTGTTGTTACGTTAATTCGTAATAATGTTCTATTTATAGCCACTTACTGGTGTCGAAATTGTAGTGGAGTAACCCTCCTTTAATCCAGTCAATCATTGTCAGTCGCAGTCATAGTCTTTTATCGCTTCGGCCAGGGTCTCGCCGCCCTTAGATCCCAGGGTTCTCGGACGGTCACCCATCCCGGAGCCCGCGGTGTCTCCATTTGCTTAACCTCCCTGACCTCACGAGCGTAGTTAAGAATTCAGCTAGCGACGGTGACAGTTACATCGTCATCTTGTTTTGATCGGTTGGTTGTCGCTATACCGAGGCTTCACAGGGAAATAAGAAATTGCACAATACACGATTCGTTAAGTAAATACTAAACATATCATTGACCTAATCATTTTCATCATCAGCATCATCAACATCGTGTTCTTCTTCTGTATTTATTCTTTTTTGCTTCTTCTTCTTCTCTTCCTTTGGATCTTCGCATCCTAATTTAACTGCTACTCTTCTCCTCCTCTTTCTCCTTCTTCACTTTCTTCTTCTTCTTCTTCTTCTTCTTCTCATTCTTATTCTTGAATTCCTACTCCTCTGTCTCCACATCTTTCTTCTCCTCCTCCCTGGTGTTCCTATGTTAATGTGGCATGACAATGGCGGTGGCCGCTGCAACACGAAAGCATGTGACGCGCAAAAAGAAAGCGGCTGCAAAATTCACACAACAAACGTCAGCCATTGCAGGTGTTCCATCTTGTGCAAAAATTCGTCGATCCATGAATACACTTACATTTTCGTTGAGCCATTAAACTATATCGCATTCTTTGAAGACTGGAAAAGAAAAGAAAAATTCGGAACGGAAGATTTAATGGAGAATATCTGTGGGGAAAAGACTCCTGGTCTGAATACAATGTACAACAAATTTATAGACGAAATTTTAGTAGATTTTTAAAATATAGATTTAGAAGATTTAGTTGGTAGCTTTAGTAAATGAGATAGTTTTAATGTAATTTTTAATGTCTGTCACTAAGAACCATTTATTTTTTTAATTTTCAGAAGAAATACAATCGTTGCTGACTAATGCGCACCCAATAATTCAATAATTAATTGACCTCTTCACCAAATGATCAGGAAACCCAACACTTCAAAAATTATGAAAGGACTATAAAGGAGTTTACTTCCGATTAAATATTTCATTAGAGTTTCATATTCCAGTTATTTATCTAATTCTAATCTTCTACATCATTATTTAAATTCTTGGTCAATTAACATTGGTAAATTGAAAATAGTGATCGAGTGGTTTTCGTTCCAGCACGAACCGGGGATTTATGTCTCCTGAACTTTCAATTTCACCCACTGAGCCCAGCATTTGCACCACCGTGGTAGCCGCACCGCTGGTTCGAACGTAATTAAAAATACTTTTAGACCTTTCCGCGGAGAGGAAATCTACCGAAGTTTCGAATCTGGTAACATCGCAAGCAATTCATACATGTGGCAATGATGAAAATTTACTTTCAATTTAGCTGCGCCAAAATTGTCTTAGAATGTATTAACTGAATGGATTGAATTTACAACTCATTCTGCCGGGCGATATTCATTTAGTTTTTTTCTTGTTTGTCAAAAATCAGTGTTGCAGTCCTCATAAAAGAAAATTACGGTGTCGTGGACTAAAAATAACCACGGAATAATGGGGCTTGATCAACGTCACCTGCATAGATCTATTTAGGTGGCGTTGGTTAAATTCCCGTCATACTCACAAAGATCGTAGATCCAAAAAACGAAAAATCAAGTTTTTGACAATTTTTTAGAATCTTATGGCCGGATCGAAAAACAAATTATCAGTTCCCCACCAGGGGACCGAGACGCGTTCAGTGACACCTCATATGTCTCGATTGGTGCACGGGAAGTGGTCTAACGGTTAGGCACGGAACCGTATTTTCTCCACGCACGCACACGAGGAGTTTACTCAAATACTACAAAGGGATTTGCGGGAAAACATGTCTAAGGTGGCATATGCAAACAACGCACGACCCGCTTAAAGCGTTTTTCTGGCACATCGATCGTACCCTACTCCATTATAAACGTCTACAAAGAAGTGTGTGCAGAATTTAGAAATATGTGTGGAATTTAACTATGAGATATTCGGTGCGATTTAATTGAAAGGGTGTATCTGCTTAGTAACAAAATACGTTACATTATATTACATTCTATTAGTAAATTCATAATTAGGTTCATACAAAATTGTATACGAATACAAACATTTTGCTAACGTATTCTTCCCTGCATACAGATGTAAGGGGAAAGTGTGGCGTGGTTTTCTACTTGTGAGAAAATAATATTCTACTCTGTTTAGAATCAACATGAGTGGGACATCTTTCGCAAGACAAATAGTTAAAATAAAACGAAAAGGAACACACAGGACTTTTTACAAAGTGGATAAAACGTGTACGATATTAGTACAATAACAACTTATTAGTTATTACAATTGATTTGTAACATCGATTAATACGAATAATATTTTAACATCTTATTACGATTGTATATGAAACTAGGCCTAACGACATCGATTCACAATTATCCAATCTCGGTTGCAGTAAAATGTCTTAACTTAAACAGTACTAAAGCCGTAAATTGCAACAGAAAGGTGTGTAGAGAAGCAGCAAGGGCGATATCGCAAACTATAAAGATCGGCCGGCACGGAGTCGACCAGGGAGCAATATGCAGGTGCGTCAATTTCAGGAGCAGCCAGCATCCTTCAGGAGCAGCTTCATTATTGTTCGCGACTGCGCTTCGAGGAATCCTGCTTTGACGCTCAGCCGCGTGGAAGGCCAAGTTAATAGCAGGCGCTGACAAAATGAAGCGAACGGACCGCCCGCTTTTTATTATCTGGCTCGCTCGGAGTGATATACAGCAACGCGAAGGAATTGAATACGCCATTCAAGGAAAAAAAGGATTAAACGTTGAATTCAACGAAAGACCCAGAAATTCGGAGATACTGAATCCAACATTTTGTTCTCTTTTTCTCCATTGCAAATTTTGTTCGTGATTTCCATTGACTATAAATTACAGTTTTATATATTTATATATTTAATATTAAATGTAGGTAACATATTGGATGTAAAAATTCAAGAATATTAGAGAAGTATCAAATGTTAAAGGGGTACAAGAATATTTTTTGGGTGCAATTAAATCGATGGGAAAATTATTGACATATTTTATCAGCAAATAAATTACTTTCTCTATTGCTTTTCTATGAAAGACATAATGCAATAAATCCCTTCTTTTAATTTATTAATTACTAGCAAATTACCGTGCGTTTCCTGGACTGTCTTCACATTCAATCCTAGTGAAAGAGGAAAACATCCGTTTTACACAAACACGTGTGTAAGATTGTTATTTTTAATGTAATTGTCCAAATTTTAATAAAATTATATAATTTTCTTTCATTTTATTGTTTAGTAGATTGCTATTTGATTAAAAAAGTTTATCTTACGCACTGATACTTGTCACTAGCGAATTATTAGATACCATTTCTGCCTCATCTACTATCCTCTGCCGGAATATATTAGGAACCAATCTGCTCTTAGAACTTAGGAACTCAATCTACCAACATATTATTTTATTTTTTATTTTCCGCGCTCCTGTTGTTTAATCTTAACCAAACTTTGGGACACTGCGACAATCCTAAAGAAGGGCTGTAATAATTAATATCTGTCCATGCACATCTTTTGTGGTATCGACGTCGGTTACATATTGAATTCACTTTTATTAGATTTAACAGATTAAATAATATTACACAGATTTAATAATATTATATAATTATTTAAATCATTATTTTAATTAAAATGTATATTTTTAGTATAAAAAATCTTAACAAAACAATGATTCTGCATTGTCTTGTGCTACGAAATCTCCCATGTTTCAAAGGAAAAATATTTCAAAAAACTTTTTATCAAAAATTTTTTGTCAAAAATATTTGACAAAAAATCAGGATACAATCATTATTTTACTCAAAATTAATCAAAATAAATAAGTGAATAGCGTGGGATTAAGATACACATAAAAAACGTTAATTTCACATATTTTAAAGCAATCCAACCTCAATTTTTAAGGATGGAATTGAGTTCATTTAGAAAAATACGAAATACATAAAATACATATTCAAATTAATCTATCATCATCCGAACATTAGGATTATAATCTAGAAATCCACATACAAATGCATTGCATTTAAAAATATTTGTTGAGCAGAGATTCTTCTTTCAATACAGAAATTCTGTAGAAAGGAGCTACAGATTCCAAACTCTGAGAGGGTTGAATTAGATTCGAATTCGTATAAACAAAACCAGGAAGTACTCCGATCGAAATCGGCCCGCCAGCTCGCCACCAGTGAAGCCAGAGCCACAGCTCCCCGTTAATTGATTGCGACGGGGTTGGCTCTGAAGCGAGCGGTGCTGAAAGGTCAGCGGGTGAAGGTGGGCGCCGGTGGCACAAACATCACAATGAACAATCACAATGGACGATGCACAGGCAAACACACGGTGGGTGTGAATCGCTCGATTGCATCACGTGGTAACATTTCCCTCACCACTTCTTGCAGATAACTCCTTTCACTTTTGGCTACCTATAAGGCACAGACTGCGTCCCCACCGGAGTTTTGGAACGGGGAAGAAGGAAGCAATTTAGTTTTCGATTGAATAAAGCAAATAAATATTTTCGTACGGACGAGGGAAAACCTCAAAGACAGGGAACGACTCGCAGCAGAATCTTGGGAACTGGTGTATGGTAAATAACAATATATATTTATTTAAACTACGTATTTTAAGGGAAGTCCACGACTCCTTACTCCTCTTACATAGTGCAGATTATGATGTACCTAAAATCACTTTTAATGATTAAGAATATTCAATAGAGTTGTATTCCAACGTTGCTTTTCTTACTCCATTTCAATAGAAGATAGAAACGAAAGGAAAGTCGTTGAAAAACCTCTTGATGGATCTTTTGCTTTCTTATTTTAAAAACAAGACCATCTTGAAAGCACCAATACCTGGACGAGCTTTGTTTTGTACTCAAAAGGAAAATCAAAATGCACGCCATGTGGCTATGCCTTTTTGGAAGGCAAGGAGGCTTAGCAAAAGTAGACCACGGGCTGCAGTTGGTATACGTCCACAATATGTGAGTGGGCGGGAATAGAAAGGGCAGGCTAGATCAGGTGGGAGATGAGCGTTTGAGCGACTGGCCGACGCGGAACGGTGGGCTCGCGAACGGGTAAGCAAACAGCTGGCATGAATGAAGGCAAATGGGCGGGCGGATGGCCAGCGGAAGAAGAGCGCGAGGCAGACGGACAAAGCAGAAGAAGGAATGCAAGTCTGCAGAAATTCGCATGTAGATCTAAAGTAGGTTTGAGAAGGACTGAAAGAGGACTGAAGAAGTGCTGAAGGAGAGCTGAAGGTGTAAAGAAGGTGTGAAGGGCTGAAGAAGGGAGAAAGAAAGAATGAAGATTTGAGAGCCTGAAGAAGAGCTTAAAGAGGTCTGAAGAACAGCTGATGACAAGCTAAATAATGTCTCAAGAAGGGCGGAAAAAGAGCGGAAGAAGGTTCGAAGAAGATCTGAAGATCTGATGTCGGGCTCAAGAGGGTCTGAAAACGAGCTAAAAAAGTCCTGAAGAACCGAAGGAGGTCTGAAGAAGGGAAGAAGAAGAAGAGCGAGAGAAGGGCGGCAGAAGGGTGGAAGAAGGGAGGAAGAAGGGAAGAATCGAGGCGGAAGAAGGGAAGAAGCAGGGAGAAAGAAAAGAGAAAAAAGGGGAGAAGAAGTGAAGGGGAAAGGGGGGACGTGAGCGAGCTGACGTCGGGGATCGGTTCGTCGGCGGCTGGGGTTGCGGTGGGCAGCGGAGTCTGCTTCCGAGCCACCGAATATTGACCGCCCCCGCGCCCCGCCCCGCCCCGCCCCGCCCCGCCCCGCCCCGCCCCGCCCCGCCCCGCCCCGCCCCCCCGCGTGTTCTTCATTGCGCGGGACTCCTCCGCCGCCTTCGGGGCCTCCTGCGCCCGGCGCTCCGTGGACGAGCACAGCCGCTCCTCGCCCTGACCTCGATTCGCCTTACTCCTAGTGCCTTACTCTGCTGTTCCTTACACGTAGCTTACAGCTCGCGCGCATGTACCCTTCACCACTGTCATCCCTTTCCCTTTTCGCTTTCACTCATTAACATTAACATAATGTTAGGGTACAATAAATCACAATTTAAAACTTGGGAAGACACAACAGCACATACTTTCTCGCATTTGCTATCCTAATGACAAAAAATGGCTTGTCGCTGCCGAATTGACGTTCTATTCTACGTTGTCCTCCTCATCTATGTGTAGTTATAGAAATGTAGCTCTTTTTGCAGTTATTCTAAGATCTTCATTCTCGTAATTTTGTAACTTTTCCAATTTTCGAGGACGAGAATCAACTGCATTGCCTCTGACCGGGAGGTCCTAGTTTCGGGTTGTAGGATTTTCGAGACTAACCAGATAGCTGGATTCACTATTTTACAGATAGCTGCATTCTCTTACGCGATAGCCATCAATATTTTCTTCAGAAATTCGTTGTTTGTGTCCATGATATCAACAAATGCTTTCAGCTATATGAAGCATATTACTTCATAGAATAATAGTGTAGTCAAATCTACGTTTCGTGATCCTTGATAAGGCAATAGTGGTTCTAGAAAGTCTTCGCTCTTCTATTCGTCTCTCCGATTACCTGCGAAGAAATCTCAGGTCTATTCGCCCTTACTTTACTTAGCATGTAAACAAACTTGTATTCCTCCGCCTTTTTAGCTCGTGATAGAACGCGTCTTTTAGCAGCGATCTTTCTCAAATGAAATAGGTGTTACTGTAAGACATATCATACAAAGTAATTTCGGTAGTATTTGTTTTGTAGGGTTTCCAATGTATCAGTGAAACATGTATACAGTTTGCTGAAAAATCAGACAACTTACATTTACATTGTGCCCTTGCAATAATCACCAAACTAATTGGTGCGAGAAAGTCTGTGCCATTCTGTAGCACAACTAGTTATAATTTATTTGAACACGTAAAGATTTTGATCAATAAGATAATTATTAAAGCAACTAGTTCAATTCCTTCCTCAAGATAATACTATATATTTTTACACCCTCTCTGTGATCGTTCTATTTCATCATGATATTGATGCCATGAATTTACTAATGGTACTGTCTTGAATTTAATAATGGTCTGTTCTTAATGTAAAATATTCTGAAGAGAAAGCGGAGAATGGGCGCAGGGCCTTAACACAATGCAGAGGGTGACAGTTTCATGTGTATCTCACGCCACGCGTCTCTCGTCATTAGGCGTCCTTCTACACAACTCCTTGTCCACCCGGTTCCAAACCTCGTCTTTCTTCCCTGTGGAAGCCATTGCTCCTTTGCAGGGCTACGGGACGCTCTGGGGCCGCGTGCTTTGCTGCCGTCGCCGCGCCCGCCGCGGGCTTTGCCGCCGCCAGGCATTCATTCAAATTAGGTGTGAACACAGAGTTTGCAACTGCGGCGGTGGCGGTGGTGGCGGTGGAGGCGGTGGTGCCGGTGGTGGCGGTGGTGGTGGCGGTGGTGCCGGTGGTGGCGGTGGCTGTGGGGGTGGCGGTAGTGGCGGCGGTGGTAGTGGTGGCGTCAGCGGCGGCGGCGACGGTGGCGGTGGCGGTGGTGGCTATGGCTGTGGCGGTGGTGGCTATGGCTGTGGCGGTGGTGGCGGGGGCTGTGGCGGTGGTGGCGGGGGCGGGGCGGTGGCGGTGGCGGGGGCGGGGGTGGGGAGATCCGTGGTGGTGGCTGGGGCGGTGGCGGCGGCGGGGTCTGGGGGCGGGACTGGAGGTGGGGCTGGGGACACAGAGGCGGGGGCGGAGGCGAACAAGCCAGGCGTAAGGAAATACGCTGAATGCGGCCACAGGATTTACAAAAGACCTCCAAGATGAGAAGAGGAGGAAGAACAGAATAACAATAATAAGAAGATACAAGACGTGAACTTCTGAACAGACTCAGATGAAGGTTGTGGATACGGAGTTATGAATACAACGTTCCTGCATGGTAATCAGACAAATGTTGCTTTATTATACATTCCGTTATACTGATAATAGGAGTATTCAAATGAAAAGTGCACTGATTCTCTTTATTCTTGTTATTTATAGTGATTTATTGAGTTTTTATTTTTTGCACCCAATTTCTAAAATATAACATTAATTTTTCTCTCTTTAAAATATCGTGATAAAGAAATGATACTAAATATGGGAATACATTGGTTGCATATATTTTTATGTATCTTGAGCGAAGAGCTTCCCATGCTGCAGAAGAACCACTAACACTTGCGTAATCGACCATTGACGATTAAAAACCAACCTGTATTTTTATAATTATAGAAAAACGGAATATATTTAATCAATCAATAATTTAAAGATAATGTCACTCAACCAAGAGATCGTTCATGCCAGAATCTCTCAACAATTTCAGAACGATTTACTTGACAACAAACTGTGAAATATATAACGTATTTGCGTACATATTTGTATGTGGTGATATAAATAAATGCAAACATTGTTTAATGACTAAGTGGTAAATTAAAAGAACAAATAAAAGGTAAGAAAAAGACATCAATGCCTAGTCATTCGTCACCCTGTAAGTAAACGGAATTTTTGTATCAGAATACTTAGGTTTCGTAATCAGCTTGAGGTTAAGGGGAATCGTGTAACAGTATTCCGTGGTCAGTTTTTCCGAAGCCTCTCTTCCCAGCTAATCCTCTTTCACCTTTCTTTCCCTGAGAAGACATACTCCGACTGCATCCAGTTTCGTTCATCCGGTGTTTTGTAAGAAGTTAAGTTTTTTGTTAAGTTTCTATTCGTAATCAGCGAAAATAGATGTTATTGGAAGAGTGTGGAGCAAATCTCGAATGTAGGTGAACATGGCAGAATCTTCGGAACTGTGTGTGTTATGTCAGCGGGACCAGACGATGCTCGTGATAGGAGGTTTCATATTCTGTTTCTACATACTTTTTAATGAGGTTGGCAGTGCTTTAAAAGGACGTGCAAATGTTTCTTGAAAACATGCAGAAGTGGGTCAATAAAATCTATCGATACAATATCAAGCAGACCAGTAAACGTAGAAAATCAATCCTTACACCATGAAGAAAAACGGAGGGGGATGCAGTCGGGCTTTGCCTTTTGGGAGCGGTAAGAAAAAGGCTTAGGAAATGTTGGCCCCGGGATGCAGTCGGTGTAGGCCCAGGCTAGGAGGAAATATATCCCCCACGCCCGACTACTTGGGGATGCCGTGCGCATTCGCTCGAGGCGAGCAGACCCACTTACTCCTCCTCGCGGCCGTGGGGAACCGAACACTCCCTTGAGACACGCGCGTGGTGGGCAGAGGGAGGCAGCGGGCGCGGCGGGGCTGGGCCGAGACGATGAGGCCTGTTGTATTAATCCGGCGAGGACACCGGGGACATGCTGTAGTAATGCGAGGATTTGGGAGTATAGGAGCTGCGACAGATTCCCTTTCAGTCTGGTTGAGAACTCTTGTAAGACTCTCAGTCTCCAAATCCTGTTATTTCGAAAATATATCTTTAATAATATAATTACTATTCATTTCATTTATGCATAAAATGTAAACTAGTGGTGCTACAACAGCAAATACTTTGATTTCATTATTTCTAAGTTAATTTATAAATTTTCAATTTTAGAATATTCAGAGAGTTCAACGAAAATACAATCTACATCGTTCTTTGAAATTTCTCTTCTTTAATCTACGAAAAAAGTAAGGCAAAAATGGGAATGGTATTTAAGAAAATGCTTTTTATTATCAATTGCCTTAATTTAAAGCTGAAATTACGCGAAAAGTACTTTTTCCCAACATTTGTTAATGACCTTTTTGATTTAGAACATATTTTAAAACAACAATCTTTATCTTCAATTTTGTAGATTTAAAATGTTAACGTTTTGCAATTTTCGAAAATACAGAGTTCACCAGAAATGCGAATAGCATCATTTACCATCTCTATACCATTCTTTGATACACGCCAGGAAAAAATGGAATAGGATGAAAAATTCTATAGTAATTAATCTCGTTAACATAGTGAATGATTTCCCCAGTCTGTAACGGCGTTTTTCCCCGTTGGATAATAAGATCCGGCGCTGCGTTACACGTTACGCAATTTCTCATCTTCAGGTACCTTCTACACCACGGAACACCCTCCGCCCGAGGCGGGACAAGCTCTTAGTTTGCGACTAGTCTCCCGAAAAATGTCGTGTAGTTCATCTGTGAGTGTAAGGAAAGATAATAATGCAAGGAAGAGGAAGGAAAGATCGCATGCGGTCCGTGGCCCATTTGTTAGGGTACTGCTCCGGCATTCGCCTGGTGTTAATCGGAGAAACCGCGGAAAACTATCGATCAGAGCAGCCGGCCGCTAGTATTCTCCTCCAGACAGCATCTGAATTCGACCTAGCTGACAAGCTAGTGTAAAAATTTTGACATTGTAGGACTTCCCGGTCTGAGTCGCTGCAGAGTCCGCGACAGTGCTCTGGGCTAAACTCAGGCAATTTAATAATTGAATGAATTGACTGATTCGAGTTTCTAAAGCTGAAATGTTAACATCTAGATTACATGAGAAGGATTTAATGAGGTTACATACTTCTGGGAAAAGAAGATATTTGGTTTTTGTTTTTCACAGAAGAATTTGTTTATTGTCACAATGTTACGTATTCGCGCTAAGAATTAAACAAGACCTTGTTTTGTTTAATCCAAATGATTGGGGATAATTTGTAGTCCATTCTGATTACTTTATTACTTTCTTATTCCTTGAATGCTCTGTGTACCTATTCCAGTTGAACATTTTGTATTTATCAGAAGATCATAATGACAATAAAATTGTGATTGATTAAATTCCACATGAAATTATTTTAAATCAAAAGTGGAAATGCTGGAACAAGTAACTTTACGTAAAATACTAGGATTACACCAAAAGGAGTATTTAGAACACTTAAAGTAAAACAGGAGGCTTTTCGGTACTTGCTGCAGTAAGAATAAAGTCTTTAATCAATTGCCATTACTAAAAATTATTTGATATTTATTCTGGGCAAATTTCTTTAAAACTAAAAATGTATTTTTTTCAAAATAAGAATTTTTTAAACAATAATCATTAATTAAAATAGATTTGTGAGATTTTCATCTAATGGAAAAATATGGATATTCCTATTATAGTTATAAGTAGAATTATCATTAATTTATGCTGATTGCTGATGAAGTATCAATATCCAGTACTGCAAAGGCTGTATTGTTCTAAACATTTGTATTTTACAGTTTTTTACCGTTTGGTAAAGTAATGGATAACTATGCAGTGAGACTATGAAGAATATTGTTACTACTACAAGGATAATATTTGGATAAAGTTTTAAGTTGTAAAACGAGCTCAGTTTCATTTGCTACTACATTTTTATTTTGTTTTCCTTTCAGTACTGACTACTTAGTTAATGTTGGCCAGTAACATTCATATTCTGAAAAACATTGTTGGAAATAAATTCATTACTATTATATTTACAATCATAGTTATCAGTGAATGCCGATCAAGGCGCGCGAAGACATCAGAACCTCAAGACCGTGGAAGATCGCACTAAGGAATTTGGGCAAACATAAAATAACAGATTTCTTCTGGAGCATTGGAAAATATTTCCGTGAAAGAAACCCAATAAAGAAAGAAGCACAATATTTGAATTCCCATTAACTGTCTTAAACTTATGCACTTGACCTATTTATTGCCTTTTTCATCATTGTAAAAAATGTGATAAACGATAATCGCACTTTTTTAAATTGTAATCTTTGTTTCTGACGGCATTCTTTCTATTTTTATCATTAAATAAATTAAGAATACGTTGCAACTTAAATTGAATTATTCACTGAATTATTCATTCTCATCATTGAATTATTATTTGAGTGCTTCAATAACTATTTCTTCATGTACTCACTGCGAAATTAATGAAGAGAAGATGAAATATTAAAGAGTGTGCAAATAGACTAAAAGGTTTTGAATTTATTAGCAACTCATGTTTGTTGTTGTTTGTTTATTCTGTAGGTTTTATCGTAGGGAATGTAAAATATACATCGTAAGACACAAAAGTTGCCTTTTTTCACAGCATTAAAATATTTCACTAATTGCTGGGCATTTATCTCAATCAAGTTCAAGGTACTTTAACCTCACACGTTCATGCAATTGGAATATCTTGCCCTCTCTACACTGAAAGGTGCCTGGGAAATGTTTACAATTCCGGAGCAGAAGTTGACATTTGCACAAGTCAACATTTTGTCTTTGTATACTCAAGAGTGGTTCGAGCAAAGCAAACTGAGATAATAAACTCTCAGTTCCAATTTCAGAACGTTCGATTGGAGCACTCTGTACTTCTCAGTCTTCCGACAATATCTACTATCAGTTGAAATGTTTGTACAAGAAATGCCTTGGGCATTAGAACCGCCTATTGAAGTAATTTCATCAGCCGTGTAATTTCATTAGCTGCGTCTCCAGAACAATTCATATTCATCAAAGACATATAAACGACGAACGATAATGTGCACCAAAATTTAGATTACAAAATTCGTTCACAATTTAATGTTAGGAAAAAGTAAAATAAATTATTCCTTAAGGAAATATTTTATTTTAATATAAGAAAACAAAACGAGTTAGCTCTAACTTATAATATAATACCTCTAGGATTAATAAATTCCTTAGTACACTTTAACTTGTTTTATTCATTTATATATTCATGAAAAATTTATTCTCGCGTTTCACGAAATGGAACGCTACATTTATTTTCATTAAAAAACAACGAAAGACATTCCCAGTAATGTGCTTTTGAAACATTCTCCATTTCCTAGTTGAAATACACTCTAGATATTAATGTATGCCCTTTGCATTTGCTAACTTATTCCATCGCACGCATACTCTTATAATGATAACCTTGTACTAGTGTTTGAGTTGCAGGTCGTGCTCCATGCTTGATCCAAAATAAGAGTACTAAACCCTGCGGCTCATCACCGTGTTCTATTTTTTCTAAATTCCAAAGGTCTGCGTTTTCAAATTGACAATACAAATGTTGTGACAGATGCGAGACTTATTCTAGAAGATTCTGGTATGAATAAAATTTATGTATTTATTTATTTTTAAATATTTATTCACAAATTTAAAAAAATCCTGTCATGAACTAAGACATCATCCTTATAGTGTTTACAAAAACATCCTTTCTAGGGGTAGAAATCCTAGTTAATAATTTTACGTTCATTACTTCCAGTAATCACGTTCATTACTTTCAGTTCGTCCTCAGAATGCCATTCAATGTGACAAGGCCGATTGTATTGATTGTAATTATTTTTGTGTTGCTTTTTGTTAAGAGTTTGAGCAGGATTGTTATTAGGAACTCTTGTGAAAGAAAACGAAACATTTGCACGAATTTCAGAAAGTTGAAAGAGTGTACTTTGGTGCCGCTGAAAATCATTATTCAAGATTCGCATTAACATTGTAATTTAAGTTTCATCCGATTACAAACGAGAGTCTTATATCGGAGGTGTGACAGTTAAAATATTGAAAAGCCTCTGCCACCGTAGCTAGCACTGACAGTCAGCAGACGTGAAAGAGAAGTCAGCAGCAATCAACCAATAGCATAGTTGAACGTCAACTGCGAATGTTACGACTTGGCTACAGCGTTTCCTGATTCAATTAAAGACAATCAATGTAATAACTTCAGTTGTGTAGTTGACGAAGAGTAAAACGTCCCTACGCTAAGAAATTACTGCAGTTATTGCCTTTCATTACACCAAGTAACCTTGTAACCAAGACGAAATATTTCCACGAGACCGTTGACGTTCAACTAAGCAATTGGTTGATTGCTTCTCAATATTTTAATGTATAAAATTTTAATACAGATAATATTTGAAATACTATATTGCCTTGAACTCAATAGGACATTTCTTACGCTAAACAAAGGAACAATGATTAATGAGCCTTGCGTAGATAAGGGAGACAGAGGTTTCAATGCCAGCTGCGGTACCACATTGTTGCGCCTCTCGCAAACTACGGAATTCTGCTTTTAACCCTGTGCATCCTGTACCTCACTCGGCACTGAAAGTTATTTGTGTACACTCTGATACATCATTTGAATTTTAGCTAAATTCATTAATTAGCTTTTGTGTGTTTCAGCCTCAAGCAAGTCATCAACATTTCAAAACTTTATTAAATTCCACTATTTAACAATAATAAGAATAAAATAGGATACAAAATTATATAAGCTGTTAATTTCATTAGTATATGCGCGATTTATACGATGCTGTGCTGCATACCGTTTGATTGAGACTATTCTGTGGAGACGGAATAAAGTTTCTCGGCTCGATGGCATCTCAGAGTTAAACAACAGTTACAGTTACAACAAAAGAAATTTTATTGGCTTATTAATAACAAATCGATATTTTCGCTTGAAAATAAATTATTAACTTACAAAATCATTACAGTTCTTGTTATTTATGAAGGTTATATTCAAACTTTTTCATTCTTCATCCCGGGAATTCACTAGATGTTGACTGCAGATCATCCCTACATCTTTTCTGCGGTCTTCCAGAGTTTCTCCTTCCTAACGGTATCATATCCCTGGCTATCTTCACCAGACTATCATCGCTCATTCGTGGAATATTGTTATTCCGTACTTTTTTCTTTCTTTTCCCAAATTGTGTATATCAATTATTTTATACGTTTTCTTATATTCTGATTTCTTACTCTGTCATTCCTGGTTTTTCCTACTATCGATCATAGTGTGTTCATTTCTACTGATCGGTATAGTTGTTTTGCATTCTTCCTATCAGGCCGTGTTTCAGCTCCATATATCAGAACTTGTCTTATCATTGTCTTGTAGATTGTAACTTTACCTTCTATGCTAAAGTATTTATTTTCCCCCAAGTTACGTCTTTAAAGTATTCTGAAACACGAGCACCTTTCATGGCCTGCTACCTCACTTCTTTGGGCATATGGCGATTACTGGAGATGTCCACTCCCAGGTATTGAAACTTCATCACATGCTTAAGGAGTTGCCCTGGCGTATTCCACCCGCACATTATATTTCATCTTTTCATCATAGTAGTTCTCTGACTTTTACTTCAGTTTTGACGTCAGTATATACAGTTTCAATGATTTTTGTCAAATTTTTAGGCTCTAGTTTGTTCCTCAAAATTCTGATCACGTCTCGCTTACTCGATCAAATGCCTTCGTGAGGTCTACAAAACACAAGAAGCCGGGCTCGTTATATTCGATCGCTTTCTCGACTATTTGGCGAACTTTAAATATAGCCTCTGTTGTTGATGTTTGTGCGGAATCCTTGTTGTTCTTCATTAGTAGTTCTCCTTGTAGATCTTTTATGGCCGAAATACGGAATACAGATCTGAGGCACTGCTAGCAAAAGTAATTTGTTCATCTTACAAAGTTTTCAGCCAAGCCGTTTAAAAATCTCTTCGTCTGCATCCTGGTTCATTACAAATGGTGTTCTATACCGCTCAATACACCATATTAAAATATTCAAGAAATAAGTTCAAAATATCAGCAATGAATGGAAATGCATCCCAATCATCTAAACCATCTTGATCATATCCAAGAAATGTCTCGTTTGAATAGAATTCCCTCTCTTCATCTCCCCCAGCATTCTGATAAATAATTTACATTTATTCAAACAGGTCCTCTTATTCTGAATCCTCTAAGAACAACAATATTCTAATATTGTTGTATTTTAATAATATTCTAATTATATATTTTTATATTTGCAAATAAATCCAAGGAAGTTACCAATGGGAGATTTTCTTACTTGAATTTCATTTTATATTGTTAATAGGTTAACTCTTTTTACATTATTTACTGATTCTTTGAAATAGATTTTTTATTCAATGAATATTTACAGTCTAAGTGTAATAACAGAGACAGATTTTCAGAGAACGATAATCTCAAAATAGTACATTATGAAACGATGATGTAATGATGGGTAGTAACAGACAAGTGTGATATTACGATACGAGCGATGAACGCTAACCCTATCCTCGCATGCTACCGCAGATGGTTGTGGTTACTAGTGTGCCTGCGAGGAAGTACTGCGCTAGTCAAATAGGATCAAAATGAAATCACGATCCAATTTATTTTAAATAATATTCCACGAAAAATATTAAAAGAAATTAAAACGGACAAACATAATATAATATCAAATATAATTTTAATGTGCACAATCGGAAGAAATATTTACTAGAACGATTCTCAATGATTAATTGTCAATACTTGGTTTGTAAACTTCTTTGTGATTGGATAAGAACCTCTATCATAATGATTTTTGTTACGTAATGAGTATCATTATGCAACTGGTTGCAGCCATCAAATGACAGCATTACACAATGGGAGTAGAAAGACGTCTACGATTCCACGTTAACGGAAGGGAAACGTGGTCATCTAAGAGGCCGACCGGGTTGGCTTCAGGTCTAAGCGGGGCGATCCACAAACATTTTTTATCTGGTTCTCTGTTCGAGAGGGAGACGCAATACGCCCTCACGGTGAAATGGTGAACCGTGAGGGCATTGGGGCACGCCCTCCAGGCCGCCGACGCGTCATCTCAGGAATTTCATTTCCTATCGAGTCCCTGGAGGCGGCAGGGGACCGCGAGGATGGAAGGCGACGGCGGGGACGTGAGGCACTCAGAGGGGGTGAAGGAGACGCCCGAGAATAAAGGTAAAGTGTTCAATGAGAGAGATACGAGGATGTATCGTTATACATTGAGGGCTTCTCTTATGAGGAGAATGAAGTGTTCATGTGCGACGTTGCTATACACGATTAATGAGAAATGTCTTCATTCTGTCAATGCCAACGCCGAACTGCTTCCAAAACAAAGTAATGTATTAAACTATATTATATTTAAATATTACTCTTAAATATTATAAATATTTCCAAGACAAATTTTGAGCGAGCAGTTTTTGAGCGAATAGTTCTACAGTTTTTAGCTAGAACCAAAGATACTGCAATAAAATATTATAGTCAACACCTGTGATGAATTGCATATTATTCTGATAAAAAACAAATCATGAATGAATATTACTGATTTTGAGACTCCTAATATATTTAAACTTACAAAAAAAAACAAACAAAACACCGTCGGTGAGCCTATGAGGCCCCCTTTTGGAAAGCTAGGGTCAATTAAATTTAAAATTTTGGAAGTGTACCATATGAACGTTATAATCGTAAGTATTTGATTGATTGATGATGATTCAACTGCTGAGGTTATTAGTTCTGTAAGTGTACTGCATGTTTTATTGCAGATGAAGGCCGAGATCTTCCCATGCTGGATGGTGAGATACGGCGCCTACCTACCGGCGGCTAAGCGGGTTTTCCCCACCAGGTATCTCCCACCTGCCGGGCGGCATACCCGGGCTCCCAACACCGGATACCACTCGGGTTTTCCCGGTAGTGTGTTAGAGCAGGGCGTGTAAGTGTATATGTGTGTAACTAAGAGTGAAGATGGGATACGGATACAATTTTTTACTAGCCTCCCACATAGTTAATATTTTTAGTGGCGTTTTGTTCAAATTTTTGAATTAACGAGTAAACGTGCTTTAAATGATGTCTTATAAAGTTTCTTGAAAACTGAAAACTTTTCTGTGAAAACGAGAACAACATTCTGCATTTTCAGAAATATTTAAATGCCATTTTCTCAAAAACGGCTTCAAAGTTTTTCTTCAAGCTTTTTAAACGGAGAGTAGTAATTCCACTATTTAAGATGACATAAAAATCATTTTGCTGTATCCTTTTGTTTCTTCACAAATTACACAAATAAAATGTTTTTGAAATATTACTCATGCCTTTAATATGCACATTTCCTGTGATTTGTAAGCATTCTAGTATTTGTGAATGGAAGTGCTTCAAATGATTTTAAATGAAGTTTTTCGAAAACTAAAATGTATAAATCAACGCGACCTGACCGCGTTCTTTGAGATAGTGATCGTTCTGAGATAAATTTGCGAACAAACTGAATGTAAAATCAAAGTAACATAGTGTCCACGTAATAGTAACAGTTGAAAAATGATTACTAACTGAACACTTACTTTCCTTATGCAAAACATAATTTGATTGGTTGAAAAAGAGATTTCCGAATGCATTTGAAAGAAGACATTTACAGAAATCGCTTACTCAGTTTCTGTTCACCATTTTCGAGCCTTATCAGGAATAGGTGAAATCACAGTTTGAAGAAGAATGCATGACGCCTCCAAGCTATATTTAAACACTAAAATAACAGGCCTTCTTTCCTCACTCTGTTACATTCCCTATTGAACATTCCACATTTATCTATAAACATTTTCACATACGTGAACATGAACTCACATATTTTAGAATCGCCAAGATGTTTGAGCTGGAATTACATCAATGGTCTGCACTGAAGGGGCCTAATTGTTCATGGGTACTCTCAAAAGATTAACAAACATTACCATTTTTCAAAATTGGTTACGATTCACTTTGGGTACTTTCACATGTGGTTCAAATAGTAAGTAGCAAGATAACAATGTACAACGTCAAAATTTCCTTCTGCTCTTCCTTAGAGGGAAATCATCTATCGACTTGTGTGTACACGTTTCACCTATTATTAATTTTTATTAGCTGAAAAATCAAAAAGTCCTGAAAAATAAAGCTCCATAAACCGAGAGCTCGTAAGCATAATGTACGCCGGTGTCAACATTTAGGAATTTTGCTGGGAAAGTGTTTCCGTAAGCATTTGACTGCAAACCACAGAAGATAACCCAAAGAGGTTGCACTCCCACAAGAAGTCCAACTATGTTTATTGTTACCCAGCCACCATTCCGTGGTATGTCTCCAGCGTAGGTGGCTCAGAACATCAATTGATGAACGAGAAGTCCTAGAGTTGGAATTCTGACGGTAGCAGGATTTTCGACACTGCCTAGACAGCTAGGTCGAATTCAGCTGCTGTATGGAGGAGTATTATAGCGCCCAGCTACTATGATCGGTAGTTTTACGTGGTTTCTCCAACCAACACCAGAGGAATAACGTAGCAGTTCTCTAACAAACCGGCCACAGAACGCGCGCAATCTTTCCTTCCTCCTCGTTGCCCTATCCTGACCTCTTTTTTATAGACACACTTACGCTAGTCTATCACATATGATGAGAGAGCAGTCGGGAGCTTCGAGCTTGTTCCGGCTGGGGCGGTACCCTACTAATGGGAGATACCTCCCCCGGGAGATACCGGGAAAAAACCCACTAGCTGATGTGTAGATCGGCGCCGGATCAGGCCTCCGGTGAGTAAAATCGCTGCCACAGCCCTCCGTAGCAACATGCACCACACTTACGAGACTAAATTACCTTAAAAAGTTGACGCGCACGGAAACACTAATCAATCAATCCACGTTGGGAGGCTATTTCTCCGCGCAGGGCTATCGCACCGTGGAGGCAAAGGTCGCGAGAGGGGCCGGGCGTCAGGGCGAGAGAGGGGGCCGAGTGGCCTATTGGCTGCGGCGGCGGGACGCTCTCACGCACAGCGGCCCTCCGCGTGCAGAAACGTCGAGTGCTTGAGGACGACGCAGGAGAACCACGCCCCAGAGGTCGAAGGCGAAGCCCGTCAGCGCCTCAACAAGCAGATGCCAAACTGGCGCGCTGGAAATTATTAACGTGTAAGCCACACACCTTCAACCCCCCTCACATTCACACAGACGGTGATAACTCATAGGCGATACAGTTACCTCGGCAGTATCATTGACAGGCAGGTCCTATGGATTGATTGATACTGATTCCGGGAGCGTCAACTACTAGTCATTCGTCCCGTAATTTTAGTGTATGTAGCGATGGTCTTCCCCCGCTCGATGGCAAAATGCGACGCCGACCTACCGACGGCTAGCGGTGTTTTCTAAAACCAGGTATCCCCCACCAACGGGGTACCGCCTCAACCGGTACAAGATATAAGCTCCCGACCGATCTTGCGACATGTGTGGTAGTACGTATAGTGCATGTATGTGTGTAAGGGGAGAGGATAAGGCAAGGAAGTGTTAGGAAAGATCGTGCGCGGTCCGTTTGTTAGGGTACTGCTCTGGCATTCACCTGGTGTTGTTCGGAGAAACCTCGGACAAATACCGATAAGAGAAGTCGGCAGTTGTTGTTCTCCTCCAGACAGTGACTGAATCTAGCTGACAAACAAGTGTCGAAAATCCAGCCATTGACGAGACTCAAACCTAGGACCTCCCGGTCAGAGAGACTGCAGTGACATCAGTTGATGCCCTGAGCCAACTCTCCCTGTTGGAAGTCCTATGGTACGAATACTGTCATCGTATTTTCGACACTACTTACATAGCTGGATCAAAGTAATTCAGTCTCAGGAAGAATTATAGCAGATTGCTCCTCTGATCACTGGTTTTCTGCAGGTTTCTTTGGTCAATTCAAGGGGATTGCCGGAGCAGTACCTTAATAAGCCACGAATCGTGCGCAATGTTTCTCTACCATCCTTGTCTCGTCTTCTCCTCTTACCCATACACCCTTACACTTTCATGAACTATACTGCCATATATGTCAGGAAACTAGTTGGTAGTTTAGTGCTTGTCCCCACTGGGGCAGTGCCAGGATAAGGGAGATACTTGCAGGGCAAATCTTGCAAATCGTTGTTTAGATCGGCCGCCAATCTCACGTTCTACGGGAGGAAAGCTGCCACATGTCGGGATACAAGAGACACTACACTTGCGAGATTAATAAGTCAGTAGAATCAGTAGAGCCATAGTGAGTAGTAACTCACTCATATCCCGTAGCAGTAACAGGTAGAAGGCTTTTCGTCTTTGAGAGACTGAAGGGAAGTGGGGCCGGGACACGGCACGTTGGAGACGAGCTGGTAGGCAAGTCTCACAGTGCTCGGCGCTCCCCTATAAGAAGAGCCAGACGGCATCTCGATGGGAGTTTATATGGGAGTCAGCCAAGAAGCCAACCAGCGAGTGAAGCCGTGCCGGGGTACGCACGAGAGTGGAATCGTGCCGCGAGACGCACGGTACTGGAGACGTCTCAGACAACACATGGCAGCAGAGTCGTGCCGGGGGACGCACGAGTGTTGGAAGCAGGCGATGCCCTGCTTATTTCTGGGAGAGAGTCGTGACCTCAAGTTAACTATTGCCTACAACTACTACCGTGGAAAACCCCTCCTCTTTGCCGAACGCTGCACGGCTTATGCTCTCCAGGTCTCGGGCGCCGGGAGTCGTCTGTCAGGTCCAATGAAGCGAGAATCTCGGGCCAGGTCTGTTGCGGGCGGTCGTGCGGAGTGTATCCCTCTCTGCAGCGTAAATGTGATTTCACGGGACTTCGCGCCTGTTGGATGCTCGTGAGCGCGTTCGCGGAGAGCGTTGAAAGGTTACAATAAGAAAAATGTCGCATTACGTCATGATCTGGCATTTTTCTCCCCCGGGGTAAAACGAAATCAGCAACCTTTAGAAAAGTTAATTCGCACTGTTAACCTGAACAACAAAAAAGGTTTCTTTTTAAGATTTTATATTAATATGCAACTTTCTAGAGATATTTAGGTAACTGTAAATTCTTAAAAATTCTTAAAATTCTTTAATTATGCTTACTATGCAAATCAATATGCGTAGCTGCTATTTTGAATTACTTTTTTCTGACATTCAGTTTGTGTAGTTCCAATTTTATTTTGAGCAACAATAGGGCAAAATGAATAAAATAGAACATATCAGCATAGAAATGAAGCGAATTGTGCAAAGAGCAGGAAGAAAATGTGGTGTACCGAATGAAAATGTCTTTCATACACAACCCGATGAGAAATTATTGGAGATTTAGCTCAGCCGTAACACTGAAGTCAATCTGATCTTATTTCTGAAAAAAGGAACACTTCGCATCGTTGTTGCTTCTCAGCAATAATTCAAGTGGAATTCTTTCAGTTTGTAAAAAAAAAGCGGATTTGATTCGAAATGTGATACAAAAGGGACAGTTCGAGTAAACTCGAATGCGAGAGAAAGAAACGGCGAGGGGAGCGAGCGGCGGAGATTCAAGGGAAAGGGGAGGGGAGAGGAGAAGGGAGCGTGGGAGGAAGCAATCGCGGCGCCGAGGCCTCGTGCGTGGGTGGGTAGGGCTCGTGCCGCGCCGCTTCGCTCGGCTGCCTATTGACTGGCGCTCGGGGCGCCCGCTCGCGCGCGCAGCTCCTCACCTGCGCGGACGGGGATTCCCCGCCGCCTTCACGACGGGAGAGGTGGCTCAGGGCATCTATCGATGTCACTACGATCCTTCTGACTGGGAGATCCTGGGTTCCAGCCCCGACCGTGACAGAATTTTCGACACTAGCTTGTCAGCTAGTTCGAATTCAGTCGCTGTCTGGAGGAGAATTCTAGCGGCCGGCTGCTCTGATCGATAGTTTTCCGTGGTTTCTTTGATAAATACCAGGCAAATGCCGAAGCAGTACCCTAATGAATGGGCCACGGATCACTCGCTATTTTTTTCTTCTTCTTCCTTGTCCAATTCTCATCTCTTACTCACACACTTTCACTAAGAAGGAAGTCCCATGTGACGTAACTTGTGAAATGAAGTGAAGTAGAGAGTATTTAAAAAGTCGTGTATTTATTAGCTATAATGTCTGTGCATGACAGCCATAAAATATAGAGTTAATGCTATTTTTATTATTGTATTTTTGTTATAATTTTTATCATATTATTATTATTACTACTATTATTGTCTCAAAATTATTTAAAATTACATTATATTAATATTTTTAATTGTAATATGTAAATTGTAGTGTTCTGCCACCAGGTTGTAAACCTACCTGCAGAAATAATTAAATATCTAACATGCACTGCCCTACCACACATGCCGGAAGACCGATTGGGAGCTTAGATCGTCGGTACCAGATCTCGGCATCCTCTCGGCTCGGGGGAAGATCACCGCCACCTCCCGAGAAAAAAATCATTACTACATTTACGGGGCTAATGACTCTAGTAGTTGGCGCGCCCGGAATCACTAACAGTCAATGAGTCCCACCGCGCTCACGTGACCCTTAAAATGAACGACTTAACTTACTATCTTCTAAAATAAATATTATTTCTACAATCAATGTAGATGGACGAGGTGGCCAGAGCATGTGCCAACTCAGCGCCTCGGCCGGAAGGGTCGCGGGTTCGAGTCCCGCCGTGGGCATGCATCGTTGTCTGTCCCATGTCTTTGATGTACATGTGTTTTCGAGGAAGGCCTTCTGAGCCTGTTCACCGCAGACCGAGGAGCCCGCAAGTGTGTCAGTGTCTTGTGTAAAAGGCTAATATGTGTCCCAATGAACGACTTAGTGGGTAGCCGGCGCAGATAGCCAAAGATCGGCATCTCCTGAAGCTGGAAAAAGACCCCGGAAGAAAAAAATTCTATAACATGTAATGTAAACATCCTTTTACTCAGTAAATCGCAGCAAATGAGGAGTCGTTTGAAATATGAAAGTCTCCGATGTCTGCTGGTGTAGGTAACATTTTGAATACGTTATTTAAATATTAATAATATGACAAAACATTTTTTGAAACATCCACATTACGCACTATCTGACAGTAAGGCGGGTAGTATCGGGGTCAAGACAACAAAGCACAGGGCGAGGACTGTAGCAAGGCACAGGGTGGGTTTGAACAGGCTAGGGAAGAGTAGGGCGAAGCAAACGAGGGTATAGCGGGACACAGCAGGCCACATCAGGCTAGTCTATGGAGGAGATACACTATTGGCAGAATGCACTTCTTTTCCTGTCTAAATAGATGAATGAGGCACATAAATATCCAAACAACTAAAAGGATTGGGCTTTAAACTTCCCGAGTGATTCACACGGGATTTCAGGGTATTTATATTGCGCTCAAATGCACAAACATTGAAAGAAAATCGCGGACGCACAAAACATTGAAAGAAAAAATCATACACACTCTTTCCCTGTTGCAGTCCTCCAGGATATCTATAGATACCCTGAACACTGTGAAAAATACAAAAACAATGAAACAGTTTCGAATTTGCAAATATTTGATCGTGTCATTTCGTCTTTTCTCGTTCTGCGCCCACAGACTGACCGACTGACTTTTTATACTTCACTTTCACTGCTTGCGACATAACTAACGCGGTGCGGGGGCGGCGCGTGGGCGGTGCGGGGGCGGCGCGGGGGCGACACGGGTCGGAGCGGGGTCGGAGCGGGGTCGGAGCGGGGTCGGAGCGGGGTCGGAGCGGGGTCGGAGCGGGGTCGGAGCGGGGTCGGAGCGGGGTCGGAGCGGGGTCGGAGCGGGGTCGGAGCGGGGTCGGAGCGGGGTCGGAGCGGGGTCGGAGCGGGGTCGGAGCGGGGTCGGAGCGGGGTCGGAGCGGGGTCGGAGCGGGGTCGGAGCGGGGTCGGAGCGGGGTCGGAGCGGGGTCGGAGCGGGTTCGGAGCGGGTTCGGAGCGGGGTCGGAGCGGGGTCGGAGCGGGGTCGGAGCGGGGTCGGAGCGGGGTCGGAGCGGGGTCGGAGCGGGGTCGGAGCGGGGTCGGAGCGGGGTCGGAGCGGGGTCGGAGCGGGGTCGGAGCGGGGGCGGAGCGGGGGCGGAGCGGGACGGAGCGGGACGGCGCGGGGGCGGCGCGGGGGCGGTACGGGTGGCACGGGGGGCGGCGAAGGGCATCGCGGGGGCGGCGCGGAACGGGGTGAGGCGGGGCGGCAGGATGCTCTGTGAAGGCGGTGAGGGGTAGTGCGGGTGAGGTGCGGGACGGAGTGGTGCGGGGCATGGCGAGGCGAGGCGGTGAGAGGACGGCGCGGGGCGTTGCCGGGGCGTTGCGGAGCTGGGCGGGAGGGAGGGGGACGAGGAGGAGGGAGAGGAGCTGGTGGGTGGTGTGTGGGCGTTGCGGATCGATGCGGGGCTTTGTGGGGGCGGGACGGAGCGGAGCGCAACCAAGAGGGCCGGTGTGGGACGGGGCGGGGCGGGGCGGGGCGGGGCGGGGCGGGGCGGGGCGGGGCGGGGCGGGGCGGGGCGGGGCGGGGCGGGGCGGGCCGTGCGTGGAGGCATCTGCTGGCTCCTCTCCATTTCTCAGCGGTGGCCCCTAATCCCGCCCGCGCACGCGGCGCGCGCCTCCGCGATTTGTCTGCGGCAGCTGAGCCTCCGCCTCCCCCTTCCCTCCCCTCCCCTTGGCGTCTTGCAGATCCTCGCTGCTGCCACGCAGACGTGATTTCGCAGCCTACGAGCTCTGTTTCCGGTGCTGCGTGTCTGACGCGCGGGGCTGCGTGTTATGATAGCCCTTTAACAACGCTCTTCAGTTTTGGGTCGTTGCGATACATTTCTGTGATGACTATTACATACTCCTTAAAATATATAATCAATAAATAATCATTAAAGTAATTTAGAAATATTTAAAACTAAGAGTTGTTAACGTATTATTCTTCATTGCCGTATTATTCTTCATGTTAACCGAATACTAGTAAAAGACAACAAATGTTATAATGTGTATAATAAAAATTACAGTTATGTCCGAAAAATGTTGCACTCAGGAAACGCCAGCTGTTATTACTATGCAACATATATAGCAGGTCCACTTTGTAACTGAGATTTAAAGCAAAAAAAATATTTTTGGCGTAATTCCAATCCAAGATGGTGATAGAATGTTGACAATTAACTATTAAATAAAGGGCAATTAAGCGCGTACGAAAATACGCCAAGCATTTGTCGCTTCGGTGTCTTATGCTTAGAGCAGCGAGAAGTAAATGAGGTTGAGTTTGATTGCCCGTTTGGGTCACCGCTGGGTTTAGGGCCAACACTTAAAACCATTTTAATTTTACAACATACAATAGTGAAAACAGTAACAAGGTTATATCATTGCTGGCATTTACTTTGCGGAACATATATCCGACGCAATTACCAAACCAAAAACGTGATAGGGTGGTGACAAAATGATTACTTAATATATGATTTCTTTTAATCGAACACGAATATTCAGCTTTATTGAAGGAAATAAAATGTTAGTATCTATTATCAAGAAATCAACGAGATACATTTCTGAAAGAGTTTAGAGTTATTTTGTATGCATTCTTTTGAAACGATATAAGGTTATTTATCTTAAACCATTCTGATAAGTAGTGGTTACGAGATCGGCGCATTTATTTATGAAAATGAAGTAAGGTAATTTTACCTTGATTCCTGCAATATAGATACAATTTTGGTTCTTCATTTAAAATTGAAATATCTTGTTTTAACAGTATAAATGATTTATATGAAGACCTCAGGACAATAACATAATATGCCACTATACGTAAGTTTTGAGAAAAAGGAGTATAAAGAATGAGGCATTACATTCTACACATTGGGATATACAATATTAATTTATGAATTTCACTGCCGTCTTGTTGTGAATCTTAAAATAAAAATCCAACATTCAAATAAATCTATGGAGCGTCGAAAAACATTATCTCAATTTCATCAAAATGTAGCGTAGCATGTTATATGCATCCTAATCAATGAATTCGTATTAACGTTTATTGTAATTTTGTCCATTCCGTGTGTCCTTATCAGAAAAGTACAAGTCTATTTGTTGCTTTTTTCTGGGTAAGCCAAAATGAAAAGACATACTGATGAGATTAGCTATATCATCCACCTCCTCATCCCGTAATGTGTGCAAGAAGAAATGTCTAGTAAAGCAGCCTTGGGATTCCAGACGCATTGTATTTTTCATAAAGGCGACTCCTGTTCCCAAAGGCAATAACAGCCACGTCACTCAGCCTGCAGCAAGAAAACGCGAGATATCGAACGCAACGACTCGCGCTTTTGCTCTTAGCGAAAGCACGGCGGCGGCAGCCACGCAGACTCTAGCTCCCGCCCCGCCCATCGTCAGGCAGCGTCACGCCCATCGTCAGACAGCGTCACGCCCCACGCTCAGGCACCAGCGCACCCTCACCTCTGCTTACTAACCACAGCGGCTCAACAGCTGCAACGACGGTGGCCACGCCTCTGCCCTCGACTACGCTCACGCACCAGCGCACCCTCGACTCTGGCTCGCCAGCCACAGCGGCTTACCAGCTGCAGCGACGTGGCCACGTCTCTGCCCTCGCCTACGCTCACGCACCAGCGCACCCTCACCTCTGGCTCACTAACCACAGCGGGTTACCAGCTGCAGCGACGGTGGCCACGCCTCTGCCCTCGACTACGCTCACGCACCAGCGCACCCTCACCTCTGGCTCACTAACCACAGCGGCTCACCAGCTGCAGCGACGGTGGCCACGCCTCTGCCCTCGCCTACGCTCACGCACCAGCGCACTCTGACCTCTGGCTCACCAGCAAGAGCGACGGTGGGCCACGCCTCTGCCTGCGCTCACGCACAAGCGTACCCTCGTCTCCGGCTTACTAACCACCGTGATTCACCAGCTTTAGCACCTTGCCGGTCTCAGCGGCTCACCAGCCAGGCGGGCCACCGCTCAGGCACCAGCGCACCCTCACCTCTGCTTACTAACCACAGCGGCTCACCAGCTGCAACGACGGTGGCCACGCCTCTGCCCTCGCCTACGCTCACGCACCAGCGCACCCTCGACTCTGGCTCGCCAGCCACAGCGGCTTACCAGCTGCAGCGACGTGGCCACGCCTCTGCCCTCGCCTACGCTCACGCACCAGCGCACCCTCACCTCTGGCTCACTAACCACAGCGGGTTACCAGCTGCAGCGACGGTGGCCACGCCTCTGCCCTCGACTACGCTCACGCACCAGCGCACCCTCACCTCTGGCTCACTAACCACAGCGGCTCACCAGCTGCAGCGACGGTGGCCACGCCTCTGCCCTCGCCTACGCTCACGCACCAGCGCACTCTGACCTCTGACTCACCAGCAAGAGCGACGGTGGGCCACGCCTCTGCCTGCGCTCACGCACAAGCGTACCCTCGTCTCCGGCTTACTAACCACCGTGATTCACCAGCTTTAGCACCTTGCCGGTCTCAGCGGCTCACCAGCCAGGCGGCGGCGTATCACTCCCCACGACGGTAGTCAGATCTCGTGACGGTAGTCAGACGGCGGCTCATCACTCACAACGGTAGCGAGACCACTTGTCTCGCCCTCATACCGGATTCTGTCGCTGAGGGCATCAGTTGAAGTCACTACAGTGCCTGTAATCGGGAGTCCTAGGGTTCCTCTTCCTACGGTGCTACGGTTTTCAACTCTTGCTTGAGAATACTTGCGGCCGGATGCTGTGACCAGTAGCTTTCCGTGGTTTCTCCGATAAACCCCCAGCAAATGTCGAAGTAGTTCCCTAACATACGGCCACGGACCGCGTATCTGTCTTTCCTCTTCTTATTATCACCCCTTGCTCACTCTTATACTAAGATGTATTACACTACCACCCACGTGGTGGCACCAATCCAGAGCTTAGAGTTTGTTCCAGCTGGGTCGGTACCCGCTGATAGGAGAAAAGGCTGGGGAAATCCCTTCAAGCTGACGTGTAGGTCAATACCAGATCACGTCATCCTGCTGGGGATCTAACCCCAGCTAGCCGTCCACTGCCCCCTCCCGCGTGATAAATCTGCACTCCACTGCATTAGGTTCTTCTAGGGTTTGAGTCCCAACGTTGGAATTTTTTCAAACTAGCTAGAGAACTAGGTCCAATTCAATCATTATACGGAGGAGCATTCTAACGGCCAGTTGCTCGGATCGATTATATCTCCAATCAATACCACGCAAATGCCGGGACAATCTATATCCTCACAAGTACGAATAACTTACGAATAACTAGCTATAATTCCATTCTCTTTCTTATCTTATCCTTTTACACACACATTTACACTCACTACACTACCACATATATGGGAAGATCAAACAGGAAACTTCGAGCTTGACACAGCTGAGACAAAACCTTGGTGGCGGAGATATACAGAGGAGGAAATCCCCCAAAAGCCGACATGAAGATGGGCGTTAGATGGGATCCAGTGGGAGAAGTACATCGCCACCGGGATAAAAATATTCACAACACGAGCAGGGTTCCCTAACATACGAGCCACAGGCCACGCGGAAGCTGTCTTTCCTCTTCCTATTCTCACCCCTTGCTCACTCTTACACTAAGATGTATTACACTACCACCTGTTGCGAGCGCGTAAGTATCATTCATTCTACCACGACATCATCGTTTATCTCCTCCATGCCCTCCTCCACGCCTTCTTCCACGGCTTCCTCGTGCTCTCATTTGCGCCCTGACTCAAGCCATCGCTCATTCCCTCATCTTATCTACTCTCTCGATCAAGACTTCGTACTCACGTACCTGCGTTAATGCCGTCACGTCGGTCTCTGCTTCGACCCCCTCCATACGCTGCTCCGAGTTCATCGTCGTATCCTTGAGTGCCAACAACATTCTTTGTCCTCTTCTATATCACTGTCTTCTCATCTGCTTATGCTCTATCATTCTTCATATCCTAACTCTTGATTCGGCGCCAAATTGCGCCCATTCTCTTTTATTATCTGCTTAACGCGTAGCTCTCCTGACTTCTTGAATGGGATCATGTATTTAGAGATGAGGCCTCGCCTACCGCTGCCAAGGCGGCTCTTTATTCAACCTTCGCATGTTCTGTTCTGCTATTGCAACACGACCCTCCCTTCCAGCACTCCAATTCATATTAGATGTGATGTGACAGTTCTTATACCAAGTTGTTCCTCCTTTTCTTTCACAATTCACGTTTCTAATCGATCCGCTCCGGTCGTTAACGTCGCCGCACATGCCAACGTTTGCCCTTACATAACTTTCGAACTACTTCTCCTGCTTTCATTTTACACGCACAACAACGAGAACCACTGTCCCTACGCTTTTAAGCATAAATATTTGTTACTGCTATCTGTTTTTCTCTTCAGCTCTACAGACTCTAAAACTTTTTCTCCCCGTTTCTATCTTTTCACACGTATGATTTCTCTGCATACTGGAATGAGATTTCTCTGGATTTTGCAATAGGAAATAATTCAAATTAGAGCTCTCAATACCCGCAGACCCGTCAACCCGCCCGCCCGTCTCAGAAAAGTGCGGGTCGAACCCACCCGCATTCATATGGGTACCCGTATCATACGGGTATCCGTATCATGCGGGTACCCTTATCATGCGGGTACCCGTATCATACGGGTACCCGTATCATTCGGGTACCCGTATCATTCGGGTACCCGTATCATGCGGGTACCCGTATCATGCGGGTACCCGTATCATACGGGTCGGCCGTATAATACGGGTCGCGGGACTGTTCGAAATGGTTATTTATGTTTAAGCAATAACGCAATTTCTTTTCAAAAAGGACTAGAAGGACGAAATGGGCGAAAATGAAATGGACGAAAGGACTACAGAACAAAATGGTCGGAAAAGACGAAAAAAAGGCGGAAACGGAAAGAAATTTTCATTACGACGGTACTAAAAATTGTTCAGTTTGACGAGTTATAGATATTATTATGTTAATCAATGTTTATGGTGGCAAATTAAAGTTAGAAAAACTCAAATGTACGACACCTTTAAAACAAAAACAAAATAAAGAATAAGTGGTTATACTTCGCTTTTTCTAACGTGGCTGATGACATAAGGAAATTATTAGACCCTCTGCTTTCTAAAATGAATCTTTTTCATTAATTCGCGATCTTCCTTCTCAACGGGTCTCGTGGCCTCAGAAATGTGCTTACCAATATTGAAAAGATTTATTTTATAAGCCAGGAGGTGTAATAATGACCTAATGTCATCGGTCACGTTAGAAAAAACGAAGTATAAAAGAAATTTTTATAGGTGTGTGATTTAATTTTTCTCTGGTACTTATTTTACATAAAATACATTAAGCCGCCGTAACTGACGCATATTTTTGTAACGACATTACTGCCGTGTTAGATTTTATCTAACAACTGTTTATGTTATATTTATTGTTTTATTATGAATCAAATATTTACATTAATATTCCCAGACATTTGTTATAGGTTTCTATAACTTGTATAGATGAAGTGATACATAAAGATGACATGCAGGCTCATAATTTTTGCTTATAGTAAGCACTCGAATCAAAATAACAGTCGTGAAGTGTTATTTAGAGTAAATTCATTTAATAAAGGTAAATAGTAGAAAACAATTAATTCAATAAACAATATATTTTTACCACATTGAAACATACAGGGACATTTGTGAATAGTCGCGGCTCATGGTTTTATAAATGGGGAAGGCTGAACATGCATTGCATTGCATTACAGGGCATTGCATTGCCTGTCTTGTATTTCTATTAATAAATCTGATACAGACTCAGGGGAGTAACGCTCCTACCGCGTATCGGGAAAACTAGGTAAAGCGCAATGCTAGCCGCTGAACTGCATAGTAATGCCATCTGGTGAGCACGCCCTTCTTCAGACCCTAGACCTCCCACCCCTGAAGGCTGCCTGTCCGCAGCCTTTCGTCCGCCGGAAAGCCTGTGCAGTGAATGCATGACGTCATGCCTCCTCGTTTTACATAGGCCTTATGGCGGAATGAAGTGGGAGCCTACCGCTTCTCTCTTCCCTGTCAACAGCTTCAAATGCGTTACGGACGGCCGTTAAAGAACCGACAAAGAAAAAATTTGATATGTTTGTTACATAATACAACTAAGAAATCCATTATTAATAAATAAATACATGTTTAAACATATTTTTTAATTTCTTTTTGAGGGCGATTTCTCTAGGAGAGGCTCCGCCTTACAGCCTCTAATGACGAGCCGCGCCTGTTTGTGAACTAAAATAAGCTTCCTCAGAACTACACTCATTGCAAACAAAAATTCTTTCTTGTGAGTTCTTTTCAACGTGGTTGGATCAAATATTGCAACAATGCTGCATGAACCTGGTTTGCCTCCTTGGACAAAAAGCGCATCTTCTTTTCTCTCTTCGTTGCTTCCCGTCATAACATTATTCTAAAAACAAAACAAAACTAAGTAGCAGAAACTGCAGCGACGGAATGGCGGACGATATTCATGGTAAATGTATGAATCTTACTTTTGATTTACGGTATAAAAAACACGATCAAGGCGCGACACAAAGCTTTTCTGAATTTCACGCCAGCATTCAAGTCATAGAAAACAATCTACAACTGACAGAAGAGTTGATGTAGCATTGTCAAACAATTAAATGTGTTTCCCCGTACAAACCTTCAAAAATCCTGGTACTTACACTACAATTCTTGGTATCAATTACAATTGATTCTGATATTGTTCATATTATAACGGGCACAGAAAGTTTGTTAAATTTAACTCAATATAGAGATATTTTATCTCAATAAACTAAATGGAAGCATGGCGGAAAGAAAATAGTATTTCCATCATAATAGCAGACTAAGACGTATCCTTTTTTCCGATAGCGTGTGGTGGGAAAATACCATCCTACCATGTCACACTTAATGTTTTTACGGTAGTTTTTTCACAAATATCAGTTCTTTGTAATATTGGTGTTCCTGTTAAATTATTGGATAATCAAAGATTATAGGAATCTTAAATCATAAATTACGTAGACTTAAAATCCTGGTATTTAAGCGTCCCAGGATGTCTTCACCCTGGTACATGGTATCTTCATTAAAATCCTGGTAAAAATACCAGAATCCTGGTACGTCTGGCAACACTGAGTGGATGCAATAATCGTATAGAAATACAAAGCGGTTGCTCGCGCGTGAGAAAATATCGAACACGATGCGCCGCACTAATCAACACCTCATATTGCTTTCCTTCCCAGAACTGATAAGAACGATGAACGGATGCAGAGATGAATCGTACGGAAAGGCATTGCTCAAGCGTCATCTCTGTGCATTGAAAGATGTCAATGTTATTTAAACAAATCCAGAATTGTTAGATGTTCCTCTTTTTCATTATTTCTGTCGTATTTGGAAAGAAATTGCCTTATTGCTTAAACATACATAAAAATTTAAATTAATTTATATCTTCAATTTTTTCAATAAGTATTTAAATAATAATTTTGTAAATGCTTTAAAATATAAACTATAATGTTTTAAATAAATTAAGCAACTTTCTAACGTACGAACGGCATTAATAATTACGCAGTGAAAAAACACAAAGCCCCTTAAGACCTTTTCTTGATTTACTGTTTCGTTCCGTTACTTTCCTACTTCGCTTATTATCTGGTAACTTCAGCGTACATAAATAGATAACTTTACAATCTTCTGTTCGTGTCTATCAAAAATACCGTATTATATGGGCGACCCGTCTGATACGGGCACCCGTATGATGCGGGTGGGTTTGACCCGTTAGAATACCCGCATATACGGGTTCTGGGTACCCGCATGACTGAAGACCCGTATAACTCCAAGAGCTCTAATTCAAATAAGGAAGACCGTTGTCTTTTCTGTTTCTGTTATTTAATAGTGCGCGTACTCTTTGATTTATTGTGTTTTATTTATGTTTGTGGTTAATTTTTTTTAAGTCACCCACTCCCTCACTGTGAGTCTTGAGAACACTCCACAGTATTTCCTTACCAAGAAGCACACTTCCGGACCCATCTGAAACGTCAAATTGAATATATTATCTTCCTCGTATTTCATTTCCTCCATATCACATTTGCCTTTCATCCTCTTTTCTTCTTCTCAGAACCGACTTCATACTTTCCTTCCTCTTCCATTCTGCACGAAAGAGGGAAATCATGTCACTGCCATTGACAATTGGCCTTCATCCTGTCCCTTTTGCAACACAGTGGTATCAAAAAGTTCACACAGCGAACATTAGTTTGAAATATCAACAGGTAAAGCCTATTATCTAATTATGTCCTTTAATGTTGTTATGGCTGTTAATACTGGTGTTATATGCAAGAGATTTTGAGATGAAGATGTGAGTTCTACATGCAACTATTGTAAAATTCTCAATACCTGTTTATAGCTCTTAGAATCAGGTAATAAAACAATAAAATATGCTGTTATTATTATTAATATTATTACTACTGCAGAAGTCTTTAAACTATTTCATTCACCTAAACTATTCAATAGTACAAAATTTTAACCTATGCTTTTATAACTTGCTTCGTCCCTCTGTACGTCGACTACGACCCACGGCGCCCTCGCTCTCCGCAAGATGCCTGCCATTCCTTCACGCTCTGGTACTCTGGCAATCGCCATTGACATCTTTAACACGTCTTATCTGCAGCTAAGGACACATTAAGGCCATCTAAAACCACCAATCCCATAATTCCTAATATTTCTACTCTGGCGTAGCGTCCAGATTTTCAAACAAGTGGACAAATATCTGCACTGTTGGTTGATTGAAGAGGATCCCAGAGGTGACAGTTTCCCATTATGAATAACCAAATCACAGCAAATTCTGATTGATTTATTAGTGATTCTGAGCGCGTCGCTACTAAGGTCATCAGTTTTTTTAAGTGGAATACATCTTTTTAACGCGGGAAGTGGCGGTGATCATCTTTTTGACGGTTCTTTGACTGGTCTCCCACCGTGTGTTGTAGTGTAGTGCACGTAAGTGTACGCGTTTATAGTAAGAAGTGAGAACAAAACAAGGCAGAGGAAGGAAAGATCGCGCACGCGGTCCATGGCCCTTTTGTGAGAGTACTGCTCCGACATCGCCTGGTGTTGACCGTAGAAACCACGGAAAACTACCGATCAGAGCAACCAACCGCTACGACACCTCGCAGTGACATCAACCGACGCCCTGTGCCACCTAAACCGGCCATAGCAAATTTGTGTCGATTTTTTTTGTTATTTAAGGTCGCATCAACATCTAGGTTATTAGCGACCACTATTGGGGTTTAACGTCATGGTAACTGTGAATATGACATGATATAGTGATGATAGGGGTGAAAGGACGAACATAAATACAGCCATGCCCGATGCGTGACTCGAACCCGCGATCCTTCGGTCTGAGATCGCTAAGCCACTGCCTTTTAGCCATCTCAGCCACCGGGGATCGGCATTGATTTCTTTGTAAATGTTTTGTAGAGCAGGTAATTCACGTCGATAGCTGAAGAAAGAAAAACAAGCGCAAAGAGCCCGCTGCAGCGGCTGCTTCTCGTTCTGCGAAGTGGCGCAACGTCCCGCCTCCCCCGCGCGCCGTCTGACCTCGGCGCGCTGCCTTCGCGTGCGCCCCGACACGCCAGCCTCGCGCCGCGCGGCACGCACACGCGTCACGCGGGAGGCCGGCGGCCCGCGCGCTTTCACCATACGTCTGGCTTGGAGCGCGAACAACAGGTATCGCTAGAAGATTTGCTGAAGTACTTTTTAGGCAATTATGGAGGAAACTCATTTGTATCTTGCTTGGATTTAATAATAAAGGATTTTTTTTGTATTCCAGCATTACAAACGATCTTTTTAGTTATAAGAAATTTTTCCTCCAAAGACACCTTATGCCACAGATTATGACGTATTTTGCGTTTATGGCACATACTTCCAGCCAATCGGGTCATCATACTTCCAGCCAATCGCAGTGAGACATTGGCAGGACGTAAGCGGAACAGCGGACCTCCGTTTTTACACATGTGTCAATTACCCGTGATATCACAATAAGGTTCTTTCCAAAACTTACCTTTCATTCTCTTATAAATTTACTAATGCTATTATTTAAAACAACACCACATACTTCCTCGCATTGTTAGAAATAGTAACGTAATGACGAAATATAAAATTATTTTTATTGCTGAAGAAAATGTAATTTCTATATTCTAAACACTTAGTGATAACTTGAAAAATACCAACGACGCGCCTGTGGTGCATATCTGCGGAACACTAGTCATTTTTTACTTTTACAAATGAAACAAATGTGAATAAATTTAACTGTTACATTGCTTGCAGCACATTATACAGGAAAGAAAGAATACTATTTCATACAATCTTCCCTTGATTATATCGAAGGGAGCCTACAATTTCTGAATTCCATAATCAGTGATCAAAACGTATTAAATGAAAAAAAAAATGTTTTTTAGAATTAGCATATACAAGCTAAATTTTGTAACGAAAATTGTGAACAATTAATTCAGTTATTAACTTTGATCTAAACATATTACCATTCTGTATTTTCTTTCGTAAGAATTTTATCTGTATCATGCCATCATCACGGTAGGCGACACTGAGAAACACATGAAACAGCCGTGTGGCCATTTTGCAAATGACAGTGCGTCATTCGTGGCGAGAGATATTAAAATTTACCATTAGCATATTTAAGCTAAATTTGTAAAGAAAATTGTGAACAATTAATTCAGTTATTAACTTTGACCTAAATATAATTCTAACAGTGATTTCTTATTATGTAAACTTCAGTGACAATACTGTGTCGTAATTTCAGTTATTCTTAAATTATAATTCTGTTTTTCCATCAGATTTGTCATGTTTTCTTCCCTATTAATTTCCTGAACTGCATGTTATTTTCTATGTGCACTACGACTGTGGGTAGATTATCACAAAAATCATACAAAACAGTCAACTTTCCTTAGAAAATTATGTATATCAGGGAAACTTGGTTTCATGGAACAAACAGGTCTTGAAAAATCAAAAGTACAAAAGCATTTAAGTATACAATGAAGAACGGAAGAATAAAGGAAGATGTATGGTGGAATAAAAAACTTTGACGTGTAGAGAGCGAGAAACGGTCATTAGAACACGACATATCGGAATACGTTCAATTCAATAATGATATGTGATATATTCTGAATTATTTATCAATGTGATGTATTCAGGATTAATGATATGTGATATATTCTGAATATGTTTTGCTATTTAATTTTTTTGATATATTTAGAGTTAATTTGTGGCTATATGATTACTCTCAATTAATTACGAATGTCTATGGAACATTTTTAAAAAAGTAAAAGTAATTTGGGTTAAACAGTCAATATATTCAAACCCAGATGAGTTAAATGAAATTTGAGAGAAAAAAGGCGAGAAATGCTAATATTTAGTTTGCATGACGAAAAACAAATAAATGGATTAAACTGACCACAAAATTCTGTAGTATCTAATAAAATGATCACAAAGAGGAATTTAACTAAAAACAGAATTAATATGTAAATAGAAAATGATGAGGACAACTAATTTTACAAACGAAGAACATTTAATTAATTTGGAACCAAAATATCATGACTAGCACTGTTTAGCATTTGTTCATGTTGTCAGTGATAATTAATACTATCAATTAGCAATCGAGTTTGTAATTTATGATACTATTTGGTTATTACTGGTTTTTCTGACGAATGGAGATATGGGTTCACGATGCCCAGCCCAGTGAGCTAAACTCACGTGTAAGAAAAACAAACAAACAAACACACACACATACACACTCTAGTGAGTGACTTCATTACTTTACCTACTCCATAAATTACAATACTCTTTAAGACACTCCTTAGATTTCTCGTTATCACCTCAAACTGTGGATTTTTCGAGAAACGTTTCACTGAAGGAGGAACAATATTTTTTAAATTTAAAAACATTTTTGAACTTAATTTAAATATAGTGTTAAAGCATTGAATGATATGAATTAAACGTAATTTGGATGAATTTATTAGATTTTAAGAAAATTAAACAAATGTAAGTTTACTGTACTATAATATTCTTAAAATGATATTTCAATTCTATTATTAGGCATCTAGGGAAATATTAAGAAAACGTGAAAAAAGTCTCTTATGTGTCAATAAATGTCAGCTGAAAAGGGGTGGAGCAATACCGAAAAAATAGCACATTCCACAAATAGAAATTATGGAACCAACGGATACAAGAAAGTCTGTACCGTTCTGAACCACTAGTTTAAATCTCCCTGCCTCAGTCAATAGCACCACCAGTTGAAATCTCTCTGCCTCCTTCAATATTCAATCTAGAGCTTTTTTCTTAATGTAATCAATTTCCATGACTTAGTATGGCTGAAGTATTAGTTGGGTAGGGGGTGCAATCATTCATTAGTACGTCCCCGTTGCGATAAAGTATACACTATTATAGTTTACTTTTACTATTAATTTTACTTAAAAGTCAATACAAGTCCATCCCAAATTTTAAGTAAAGATGAAAAAAATCCAATTTAAAAAAGTGTGAAAATGGCGTACAAAATGAAAGATAAGCGATTTTAGCAGACCAACGTGTAGTTGCCTCGGTCAGCGTTAACCTGAGCGGCAGAGGGCGGTAGGCCAGCCGCTCAAGACAACGAGCGCTCCCGCCCTCATTACAGCGAACACGCGCACAGGGAAGTGGGGGGGGGCAGGGGGAGGGGGTGGCGGGCGGCGCTGGGAGGCAGGGGGCCGTGCTTCTTAAATTGGCGAGTGTTTGCTTTCAGAGCCTAATTAGCGCGTAATTAGGGAAACGGCTCCGCGGGTGAGAGACGCCCTTGCGCCCGAGCCACCCCTCCGCCCTCGAGTTCCAAGGTACAGATCCGTATCGAGGGTCTCTTTCAGCCCTAGATTCTCTAGATCAGTGTTGTCAAGGTCGATGCTACGAGCAGGAGTCCGTCGGAGGAGTCCGTGGCTCGAGTGCCACGACGAAATAGCTCCTCCACCCAGTTCATTACCATGCCACCAGAGACAATCCCTGAAGTAAAACGGCGGGGTTACTACTCTTGGTAATAGTTCCCATTCCCGACGCTAGTTACGCAGAGAAGCTCGTGGCATGCTACGGTGCCACCGACGCGTGTCGCTGCTACCAGTAGGACACATTGACACTACTGCTGTAGATATAGAGAGTAGTGCATTCCTTTTCGCCGTCGATGCCACCATTTTATGTCCAGTTGAATTGTATTCTGTGCGAATTAGACACCGCCAATCTACAAAACGCTAATGATAATGTACTTGAAACTCTCCGTAATGCTCGTACATACGATTGTTTTCTTTTTTTACTTCACTTCTGAATGCTGCCTAGCGGGACTATCGGGTGAAAGGCTATTAAATAGCAGCTGCCGCTCATGTTGCGCCACTCCCCGAATTACCATGCTCTTCGTTCCCCTTTCACACGTCCGCTTTCGCAGTATCCCTTGGTGTGTGTTGCCCATTATCACTTTTAGTGGCGGCCGTCTTCCTCCGTTCTCCTCTCTTTGATTTATTTTCAACGTAATTGAATTACCGTGTGACGATTCCCATCATCTTCCGCCTTCGCTCTTCAAATTACTCTTGTCCACATCGCACCTTCTAGCTTTCTCCTTTCCCTCATTCGCTTCTCCTTTTTCCTCTGCTGGCCACAAGGTGTGGGTTCCCTTTGCGTCATTTCTTTAAAGAAAATCCCGTAATTCTGTCTACGCTCTACCGTTTCTCATGGTTTCTTTTATATCATTTTTTGATTTACTTTATTTTTACTATCTCCGACCTCATTTGTTATAAAACTTTCACTTACCTCTGTTACTTACACACATTCCCTTTGCCAGCTCACGGCAGTATATCTAGGAATATGCTCCTATTAATGTTTTGCTTTCTTCCCTATTTATCTAATACGAAGTTCTTCTCTCATTCATCATTTTTCCTTTCATTTCACGATTCTGAACCACCCCTTTTAGTAGAACTTACCCTTGTATTGATTTATATCGACATTTGCATACCATTCTTTACCTATTCTTTACCTATATGCTTCGATGAATTCCCTGATCTTTCAATTTCCGGACCTATGTCATTCTCCATCATTCCTGCGGTGTTGCCTTCCTTTCCTTTTTTCTCGGTCTCGTTTCACTAGACGGTGTTCTCTTTCGCAGCCCCTTAAGCTCGTTAGGAGTTCACACGTCTTTGCACATCGCTCACTTCCGGTTCCAATGTCCTAAGCAGGTCCGGAAATCGGCTTTATCTCTCCAACGACTTACAGTGTTGCCACCTTGCGACCTTGTTGAGACCTTCTGCTCTCTGTTAAATGAGAATCTCAGATTTTTCATGAGTGATATTCGAATTTAATCTTGATGTGAAGAGGGAAGGAATTTTCAAAATTTAATAAGAATGAACTGAGGAAGAATATGACTGGATATCTCTGAAAAACGCTTCTAATTGCAATATTCTCGTTTAAAAGGCATAAGAGATCTTGATATTTGACATCTCCAGAGAAAGCTTCAAAATTAAATCGTCCGTCAGAAAGCAAATCATATTGTCTCTTCTCTACATATTATGAGTTCTACTTTTGAAGTATACTTAATCGATTTATACAATTTATGAACACTTCTTAATAATTTAACATAAATAAAGCTCCCAAAAGAGTGTAATGTAACATTGAATTCAGTGAGACAGCACTTTTTTTAAATAAAGCAAATTAAAGATGATCAGAGTTGTTTTGCAAACTTGCATGCTGTTGCTTTGTTACCTGTGCTCTTATAATTATTACCAAATTTATGAATAGATACGTAGATGGTACGATTAAGTAATACCATATAGGATTGACCATATAGTATCCCTAAGTTCATAAGTGTAAGTTGATGATCTAAGTTGATTCCAGGAATTGAAACTTTTGTATTCTATACATTTATTGTTAGCTCATATACCAGGATCAACAGGGAAAACCGACAACAATGTCAATACTAAATTTATGCTCATTTTTAGAGTTATTATTTTAGTATTTCTGTGCTTTTTTATTTTTATTACTGTAATTAACTGCCGCAAGATTATACCAAATTACAGTTCCAATAAAACTATCCTTTTAACTCTGAACGCAAAATTTTTTTCGAACAATAAAAAAGTGGTAAAAATTGCGCGTCAAAAATAAATATCCCCGCCGCGGGCTCAGCCTCGCGCGGCGGCAAGGGATTCCAGGTGCGCGTGCTGTCGGCAGGTGTTCGAGTTCTCAACGCGAGCGATTGCTTTTTTCCGCTTCGCGACGCGCGTGACGCTCGCCGCCCGTGTTATTTTTCTCAACCGCTGAGTGGGTACCTCGAGCGACTATCGACCCCCGTCCGCCGTCGTGGAAGTGTTGCATGGGTCGGCGCAGTTGCTGGTTATCGCGTGCGCCTGGGTTACAAAGTTACCGTCGCCGACGGGAACCCTGCGAAGCGGCGCGTCATCTGTGTGAGGCACGAGCGCTCGGCCAGGCTCTGTGCATGGCGTGTGGATGACGACCAGGGCGGCAAGGACACCGGGCACTGGCAGGGATGTGGAAACGTCTGGGAGGATAGCGAGCACACTGAGGGTGTAATGACAGCCGTAACAACCCTAGTGCAAGAAGTGCACCGCACAAAGGTGGCAAAAATTTAGGTACTTTTTAATACTTCCGTAATTTTTACATTTTTTTATTTAAAAAAATACTTTACTTTCCACAAACGTAAAAACTCTCTTTTAGTTTATAATTGTGATCCGAAAAAGTAAAATACTTAAGTATAAGTAAAGCAATTTTCGTGTATTTCGTTACGTATAACAGTGTTGTCAAGATCGATGCTACGAGCGGGAATCCGTGGCACGAGTGCCACCACGAAATCGCCCCCTTCACGCAGTTCTTCACCCTGCCACAAGAGACAACGCCAGCACTATTGTAAAACGGCGGGGCACCTAATAGTTTTCTTTCCCGCCGCTTATTGCGCAGAGAAGCTCGTGGGATGCTACGATGCTATGACGCGTGCCACTGCCACCAGTAATCTTGATACCACTTGATACCACACATACTACCATAATATCGATTACGTTCATTACTCAAGAGGCGATTGTGAAGCTGCCACTGCAATCACATTAGAAACCTTAATTATGTTCACGAGATTTTGTTTACAATATTTCAGATTCTTAGGTTTGAGACAATTTTACTACTCAATTGGTTTAATTGTTTCACTAAATTCTTTAATAAGACTTATCATTGGATCATGCAGTTAGTTCTTATAACAGCACTTCATAATTTGCTTGGCTACGGTCATTTACCTCAAAAATAAAATGAAGATAAATAAAATCTTTGTAATAACATTCAAAACATTACAAGACGGAGGCTGCAAACACAACTTTGCACAAGGATGCAAATTACCTTGATGCGGCGCTGGCAGTAATTATGAAAAAAATATTGGACGAAGGAGAGGCATGAGGACGACAACGGTGGGAGGATAGCAAACCACAGAAGAAAGAGGAGGGCCGTGAAGAAGATGAAGGATGGATACGTTAAAGGAAGAAAAATAATGTGGAGTACAAATATAATGGATTGTAGGGTTCCTCGCATTAGTATGAAATAAGACATTCGTGTGTAAATATTGGTAATCGATATTTTACGTTTCATAATAAATTAAAGGTGATACGAGAAAGTGTACAAGACAAACTGCGTATGTCATAATGTGCGTGTGAATTTTTATTGCCATTTGTTCTCTATGAATAATGGTGCCATTAATGCCATTTATTCTCTATGATGAATCGAGATTGAATACCAATAAATATTTTTTCTTTAGAAGTATATAAGAGTTGATATTTATACCAAATTTTTTACATTACACTAATATTTACACCAAACAGCCCCACATGTCTTCTAAGTTGTTTGTTTTTGACAGAAGCAAACAGCGAATCTCTTTAAAGCAGAAATGAGTTGTTCGATTTGTTGAAAAATATATTTCATTATCCACATTTTTACAGTAGTGATTAAATTTTTGTTCTCAGAGAAATTATTTTATTGTAAATGCTCCTTTACGTCAATAACTCGTTGGCGCCACGTATTAAGGCGTGGGGAAATGCTCCTTACAAAACTGTCCTTATGAATGTCAGTCACTGAAACTCTCGATTTTCTTCTCGTAATATAATAAAAAATCTTACTTATTCTTAGGTTCGCGACAGTTTTACTACTCAATTGGTTTAATTGTTTCACTAAATTCTTTAATAATACTTATGATTGAATCATGCAGTTGGTTTTTGTAACAGCACTTCTTAATTTGTTTGACTCATTGAAAAGGTTAGCAAATACAGAATATCGAATTCATTTAGGGAGGATAAGGATAAGGATCGGCTGAGAATTAGAGGTAATATATTGTTCGCTTTCAGATGTTTACTAATGCTTGTTTTTTTCCATTCCAGAGTGAAAAGAAATTACATTTTCGTGATCGTGAAAGAAACAGGCGAACGTTTGCGTGCGCTAAAATACTAAAGCTTGATATGATAATATGGTGACTATAAAGATGAAAAATATCTTTGCCGTTAGCAAAGTCTGATCATTTCACTCTCTTTGACACTCAAGCAATATTTTTTTAGAGCGTTGAATAAAAGGTATTGTTTGATTCACTCTTAATGATTCCATCAGAACTATGGTAAAACGATTCAAAGACAATTTCTCATAAAATAATAATTAATGTCATAAAGGATCATTTTTATAGCACATTTTAAATAAAAAATTGCAGCATGAGTTGATAGATACTATTTGCTAATTGATTTTGTACTAACCCTGCACTCATGTTAGTATACATTGTACATGTGTACATAGTTGTACACAGTGTACATGTAACACGTGTGTTAGAGTACATTAAGAGTTCAATTTATAATGTAAAAGTGAAATGAAGATGTGAGAACCGAAAGAAGTTCTTGGACTACGGAACACGTCTACGCCAGATATTCCTTCCTGTAATAACTAAACTTTCGTGTCCTTCGAAATTTTCTCCACACGATCGGACATCGAGCGGCAAAGCAGGCGGGAAAGTACACAGGTGCTGTTCCTTGCCCTCACCGAGAACCGGCCTCTGTCACGTCGCCTACCTTAGCAGCATTTACGTTCAGTTTACGGTCTCGAACACCACGAGCCACTTGACACATTTCATATATGTATTTGACATTTGGGATCGATTGTCCGACTTAACCGGCTTGCTAATGGTGCCCCCCATGCCTGGGTCTAGTAATTTCCCACGCTTGGGGCATAAGAGAGACATATGACGCGTTCTCTTCTCCGTGAGTAGCAAAATCCGCCAGTCTGAGTTTTTATTAATCACAATGCTAACAGAAACGATTTTAAATGAAATCTAGAATTTTATTTTTGCCCGAACCGGGAATCGAAACCTTTTTCGCAACACGGGAAACTAGTAGGCATCTCATGAGATACCCTAGGACCCCTTGTTACATTTTAAGCGTATTATATTCATGTTATTAACTGAGTGATGAAATCCATAAGATTCGCTTAAAAGGCATGAGAACAAGTATAATTGTTTCTACACTAGAGCAGTACGTAACTTTTTTTGTTCTGTTCGTCTTTCTGGATTTTCTTCGCCAGACACAAAACATTGTAGAGGAGTATGAAATATTGATTTGATAGCTAACAAAATCCTCACTAAGAGAAGAATGCGAAAATTGAATTGGGAAAACTTAAGAAGAAAGGAAGCAATATTTTGAGAGGTGTATCAAGAAGCTTGTTTGAATAAATGAAAAGAGCTTCGGATTCTGGACACCTACAAAAATGAGCTTCCCAAATGAGATTCAAGTAGAATATATTTTTGTAAAACAAATTATGTACTTAGACATTAATCTTATTTCAAGGTACGTTTGAGTTTGTATCATGAATCATCCTTGACAACAATATGCTTTATTTACATAAATAATTCTACACGTACGGCAGCATGGAGGTCTTGTGGTACATTATATTTTCTAAAAGAAATTTTGACGTCGTTCCATTTACATAGTTATAATAAATTTGAATCATTTTACAGTATATTCGTTATTGTCATGTGTATTTCTCTGCTGGTGGTGCGTATTCCTCGTCACTAGTACCTCGCCGCGCGCTGAACGTACCGCGCCCCTTTCCATAATACAGAACCCGCAGTGCGGCTGCGTGCAGCGGGTTGCCATGACGTCATGTCCGCGTCCCTCTCAGGCACGAGTGCAATGCACTTAGCATTCCGTGCTTCAACAACGTGTCTGTTCAAACATGCCTTTCAGTTATAACAGATTCTCGCTCTAAATACAAAAAATAATTATATAATACGCTTCTCAGAAAGTTTGTTGAATAATTCTATATACCGAGGAATCAGAATTTTGAACATTCGAAATTCACAAATACTTACTCAGCAAATTGAGATGTGCAGGGGTCCCAGGAAACGACGAAATTCAAAAAATAAGCACTTAAGAGAATTTTAATCATATTAAGCCTAATTAACGCTCGTCGCATTTTGAATAATTGAGCAGAAAAATACAAGTAAAAAGTTGGATATGAAACACAGATAATTTGGATCTCGTAATCTTGAAAAACGTGAATCACTTCTCAAAACTATTTGTAATTTGCACATAAGTTAAACACAAAGTTACTACATTTGTTTACAAATAAAAATATCCTGAAATAAACAGCAAAATAACTGTGTGTAATGGGATCTTTTCTGAGACTTTGACATCATTGAACTCATTTTACCTTCGTTGATGTGACATTATATTGTGTTTAGTGCCGTAAAAGATGACAGATAGTGGTAGAAGCCATATAACAAAAGTGTATTTGCAATGATCCGTCCTGTTGTTGTAAGAGTTGCACATTTAGTAATGTATGTATTGTGTAAGAAAATCTACTTTTATTGGGTAGAACATTCCATTCTGTACACAACATTTAAACGAAAGTGCATTTATCTTACATTTGTCATGTGTCATTTGTATGGATTTTCTTAAGAATTTGTTACAGTGTCAATTCCTTTTGTCTAGAGGCTCTCCGCATTCGAAGGGCTTTTTCCCCTTATCTCTGATGGTGTTATGAAACAGGACTTTTTGTGGTAGAAAACTATTAGGAAATCGTCTGTGACATTCAGAACTACAATTCACGTCATGATAAATAGTGTGCAACTCTCGGAACTAAAGCAGAAAGCAAACGACAATTTCTTTAAAACCATACGTTATAACCATGTTGATCGATAAGTACCATGGAGAACCTTCTGTTTACGTTTACAGGGTGAGTCACGTAACTTTAGCACCTCCTGTAGCTTTTGAACGGTTGAAGTTATTGCAATGCAGTTTTCACGGAAGTGCATGAGGGGAAGGGGCTAATAGATACGTGCATTAATTTCTATTTTATCACTTGTATTTTACGAGATTTTTTAGGTAACTTTGTTTTTTTAAATGGAACTATACATATTTTTTCAGTCCACCATGACGAGCGTAAAAAGACAAATCCAATGATGAACATATTGTCATATGTTAGATAAGCAGTTTTGTGAGTAATTTTGATTTTTGCGACTGGGGTTTAACGGACATTTTGAATAGTCCACCACACAAAGTCACGTAGCGCTCCACCAGCAACGCGCGCCCGGACAAGGGAAGGGAGATTTGAAGATACGAAACATATTCCAAATATTCACAAAGCCATTGCAGTTTTTTCCTGAACTGTGCTTTCCATCCTTCCGCATTTTCAGATTTTCGACTTTCTTTGATTGAAGGAATTAAAGGATGGAAAATACGTATTTGTCATAAGTTTGTATCGTAATAAAATTGTTTATAACTTCAACTCCATTTAATGGGGTTTCATAAGATACGTATTAATGGGATCTTGAAACAAAGCACAATAAGAATAAATAATTAAAACTGTACAAAAAATATTGAGTATTTTGAGCAAACAATTTCAATGTTAATAAGAATATAATAATAACTTAGGGATAGAAATAATCTTATTTCAATAAATACTACTTAAGACAAATCCATATTTTCAATCCCTAAGAAACACAAAATATCTGAAAATGGATCAGGATGGAAAGGAGAGTTCAGGAAAAAATGCAACAGTTTTGTGAATATTTTTCGTATCCTCAAGTACTAAAATCCCTTCCCTTTCCCGACCCCGCGTTTGCTGGGGGAGCGCTGCGTGACCTTGTGGGGCTGACAGTTACAATGAAAATATCCGTTAAACACTAGTCGCAAAAAAATCTCAATTACTCAAAAAAATGCTTATCTAACATATAACAATACCTTTGGATTTGTCTTTTTACGCTTGTCATGATAGACTGAAAAAATATGTATAGTCTCATTTGAAAAACAAAGTTACCTCAAATATCTCGCAAAATACAAGTGATAAAAGAGAAATTAATACACATATCAATTAGCCCCATTCCCTCATTTACTTCCGTGAAAACTGCATTGCAATATCTTCAACCGTTCAAAAGTTACAGGAGGTGCTAAAGTTACGTGACTCACCCTGTATACATACGTATATGTTCCGCTACATCCTTATTATACTCTGTGAAGGCCACTGTAATCTCACGTCTAAATTTTACACTTTTATATGTGGAAGAAACTAATACCTAAATTTGAAAATTACTTTCGCTAGTAATAAAATATGAAGTAAAGCGAGATACATTTAACGTTAAATAATATCCTGAATTTTTAGTACATTTAAGTAGAATTTTGTCACTTTTACTCTTCGAGGAAGTACTTGTTGTGATGATGTTACGTAATACCATTAAGCACAAAATAATAATACTCACTGTACGAAATAATGCTAATATATCGTGGCAGTGGATGTTGGAACAACAGAAAGAATTTTAGATATTCCTTAATATCCAAATATGTGCGAAACGAATTACAAAACTTATTAATGAGAATACAAGACATGGATTAACAACGGAATCAGGTAATTAATTAATTAGAGAGACTCATGGTGTAGCGACTTTTACCGTACTCTGATGATGCCGAGATTCGGTTCTTTGATTGTTCGTACAGAATTTGCAGTGAAAAAAAGTGGGTACAAGTCAAGATTTCTCATGGCCCTCCCGTTTCCTCTGCCTCTCATTTCACCACTTCTCAATCACCTTTCGAATCATGTATTCATTTATCTATCAAATGCCAAGTGTTTCAGGCACTTACAGGATAGTAAAGGGAGGTAATATGTATATTCTTTTGGTCACACAATACCTTAGATTATCGACGTAATAGTTTAGAATACTGACCCATCATTTGTCATTTTAACACCATCCCTCCCGCATCAATCTATCGCTTTCATCACAGGAATAGCCGAAAGGTGGACACATAAATCAGCATTTAATAGTTAAAGTGGCGTGTTTATTGCGATTGATTATGATTGTCATGATTGCGAAGTATTCTCAAATAAATATCAAGGCTACTAGTATCAATTAACATTTAAGAAAAGAATCCAAGAGTGTAATTTCAATTGCAAAGACATTTATTTGAGCATGCAATAGAGAAAATGTGAATTTTGAGTACAGAAATTAAATGAACTGACAAAGCACATAATGTAGTTTTATGTCTAGAAAATAGAGGCCATGTTTGGCTGATACCGGCCCCTCTTGCGCGAGGTAACGGACGTTTTCAACGAGCGGAAAGTGGTGCACGCGTGGATTTGGATCTCCATTTTAGCACACGAGAGAACTGAGGACGCGTAAGGCTGATAATGACCCACTACACGGACTTAACTGTGCAGGAAACATAAATACGCCGTATAAACGAAGCATTTTAGCAGTCGAACGCAAAGCAATGGAGCTCTAAGCCTTTCTGAAAACTGCTTTTGTTATTCAGTAGGAAGGTTTGATCTCTAGTCCGCTTCAGTGATACTCGGTTTCGAGGTATAATGCTTTCCTTCAATGCAAAACCAAATAATATTTACTAAAAAATAAACTATTTTATTTTATTCTCATGTTTGAATACATTTTAACACAACCTACATCCAGCATTCTCACACGTACTTATTCATTTCACTTATTTCTTCCACAGCAATCATTTATTTAATCAATTACATTTGTTCAAAACAATAAGAATGATATTCCGGTCTAGAAGCATTCCAGTGGCTTCCAGCAAAATAAAATTCTCTTAAAATTTTCGAAAAAGTAGCAAGCAAACTTCACAAGAAAAAAACAAATAAAATATTTCCAAAGAATCCTTCAACTAATTAAATATGTTAACAACAGCAGACTTTACCTATACCGCAATATCACTGTACTATAACTAACAGTACAACGGTTCGTATTTACTATCGGAAATAAAAAATGCAGTACTTTAACGCAACACGATAAGAACAATATAATAAATAGCCTACGGTCTCTTCCTTGAAGCCTTGTTGAGGTATAACGGCAGCTGTGTCGTAAGGAGAGTATGAAAATGCATTCAACGCAATATAAAATTAGGTAGAATAAGACAATAAAATTCTTGCACTGTTTAGTCAAAATGAAAGTGTTTCATTGTTTACAGATTTTCCTAGGCACCAAAAAAACGTAGACAACTTTTACATGACCGGAGTCTGCATAGTTCTCCGTATATTTATGCAAATTTAGGAATATAGATCCTCGTCATAAACTATCGGGATAGCAACATTTTGTAAACTTTTGGTTTATCAAAACGTTTCTGACATTATGAGAATGAGTTTTCCAGGAGCAACTATAACTAATAAATAGCGAAAAAACACACCAAGCAGAGAACAGAACGGCGCGCTGTTGATGTTTCCCTTTCATTCCCCCGTTTCATTTTGTCGTTCCTCGCCTCTTGCCTCCTGATCTCCAGGCAGTGCATTGCATGGCAGCGGAATGAGTTTGGGCAAGTTTCTAGGCATCTAACAAAACCTTAGACATCTTAACTTTACTAGTTAGTATGTTAGGTTTATTAGAACAGCTATTTTATTATTATTAATTATTGTTACTATTAGAATTGTAATAATGATTAAATACATTGCTTTATTAAATATATAATTATGTTTTAAATAGTATTCCTATTGAAGTGTGCGCGTTGTGAAGTGTAGTGAAATTCAGAAGTAGAAAGAAGTGAAGTGCAAGTGTTGTGAAGTGGAGTGGAGTGCAATGTAATAAAAGTCGTGTACTTATTAGTTCAAAATATCTGTTCAGGAACGCCATAAAATGTAGAATTAATACCGTTATTGTTGTTAATGCCTTTATTGTTAGCATTGTGATATTATTATTATTATTATTCTCAATATTATTATTGCCTTAAAATAATTTTAAGTTACATTGAATTTAATTCCTATTTATAATAGGTAAATTTTGGGTGTTCTGCCACCAGGTTGCATAAACCTATGTGCGGAAATAATAAATATGTATATCTATCTAAATGTTTTACATGACCGCAGGCTGCATAGTTCTCCGTCTGTTTATGCGAATTTAGGAATGTTGATTCTCATCATACACTATCTCAAAAGTGACATTTTGTAAACTTTTATTTTACCAATACGTTTCTGACATTATGAGAATGTTTTTTTCCTGGAACAACTGTAACTAATAAAAAGTGAAAAAAACACACCAAGCAGAGAACAGAACGCTGCGCTGTTGACGTTACCCTTTCATTTCCCCAATTTCATTTTGTCGTTCCTCGCCGCTTACCTCCTGATCTCCAGGCGGTACATTGCGTGGAGTTTGGGCACGCAGTGCATTGCGTGGCAGCGGAATGAGTTTGGGCACGCGCGAGGCGCTGACTAATTGAGTAGCCCTCTAATTATCGGGGCCGTCACACAGCTGCGGCCTCCGCACGCCCTCTGCCTGCCCACGGGACGCACAGTGCGAGTCGTTTGGCAGGCACGTGATCGAAACGCACCTTTTTTTAAAACAAGAATGCAAACGAGGGTTGTTTGTTTCACTGATTAGTGATTCCGGGCGCGTTAACTGGTCATTGGACCCGTAAGAGTAGTGCATGTTTTTATGGAGGTGGTGGTCTTCTCCTGCTGGCTGGCGCGAACTGGCGCCGATCTACGTTGGCTAGCGGGTTTTTGCCAATCAGGTATCTCCCATCAGCGCGGCACCGCCCCAGCCGGGACGAGCTTTGGTGTCCCGACTTGTGTGGTAGAGAGGTGCATGGAAGTGTAAGTAAGATGACGGTAGGACACGGAAGGGGAAGGAGAGGCCGCGCGCAGTTCATGGCTTGTTTGTAAGGTACTGCTCCGGCTACTCTGTACTAACAAAAAGATTAGTAAAAGAACACGAATGATTGGTGTAAAGTTGGTTGGTGTAAATTTGGTGTAAATCCTTTAAATCGTGAGCATGCTGAAAGATTCGCGAATGACGCATTTCGCATTTTCATCCGGGAAATCTACACCTGTGCATAAATAGAAATGTTTTTTGAGAAATATATGAGATAAAAATTAAGATGTAGGATATAATATAACAGTCTGATATTTATTTTGTTTATGAGGGATGGTGTTGACTTCACCATTTGAAACAGTTTTTCTGAGAGTTGCTTGTCTCTTGATAAACTCTTTCGTTGTGAATATCTACCAACCCTTGTTTTTCTTGAAAAAGGATTATCATATTCTCCTCTCGTTTTTACTCGACCGCTAATGAAGATATTTTAGTAACGACGTCAGTTTTATATTTTTTAATTTAAATTTTCGCCATTATTTCAGTATTTTGAATTCAGTTGAATTAATAGCTTTGCATGTTTGGTGAAGTAAAATGGAATATTGAGAGAACTGGAAAATGTTATAAATCAGAATGTAATAGAAGTTTGGATAGGTATTTTTAGTCTAATAAGAAGAACATGTTATTGTTACTGTCACGTACTGTACACGTCAATTTCGTTCACACAGGGTTCGAAACTAGATAGAAGCTTGATTTTAAAATATTTCTTTGAGCAAGAATGATTTCAGTAAAGTAAAATATGTGTAAAGTACAACTTTCTTGAAAAGTAAAAGAGTATTTAAGCTCAATTCGTAGAATGAAAAACGCATGTAAATATCACGGTATAGATTAGTTATTTATTTAAAAACACCAAAAAAGATACTGTTATCAAAACTGTGAAAGCAATTAATGATGCATGCTAAATACGGCTCTACGGCTGTATGTTAAATAAGAACCGAAAATCGCGTCACACTCGCTCATACGAAGCAGATCTCACACTGTGCGCGCGGGTCACTCAGATCACCTAGGCTTCGCAGGCGGGCGTTGTTCGCGCCCACCCCCTCGAGGGTCAGAGGTCAGCGGCTTCGCGGCGAGCGCTTATCTCGCCGCCCCGCCCCGCCCCGCCCCGCCCACCCCCTCCCTCGCCGGCCGCGTATCGCATGCATATTTAACGCCATGCAAATCTCTACATCGACCGCGCGCGCCCGCTGCACCACTTTCGCGCACGGCTGTACTCGCGACGCGCACTGGGCCTCGCATCCTGACAAAGGGTGCGCAGGCCAAAACTAAAATAATAAATATAAAAGATATACTAATATAATACAGGAAATGTAACACTACAATTGGAGAAGTTAAAAAAAAAACATTAGTATAATAAATGTTACGACGTTTCGGCCTATTGAAATGTTGGGGCCTTTCTTAGCAGATACAGTATATCCCAATATTTACAATTGTCCACAATGTGTGATTGGGAAACACTTTTTACGTTATTGTGATATTTTGATTGACGGGTTACGTCATAGAATGTTGGCAGATACAGAAAAATAACTATATAAAATGAATAGTCATTAATATGCAACGATATGTTGCTCTATTATAAGGAAATTACACGTAAAATAAATGTATTGCGAAAAGGAGAAATGGGACATTTATCCTTACTGCAATATATTTTTTCCTTGTAGTAAAGTCAAAAAATACCCCAAAAGACTCTGCGATATCTTTTATCATAAAAAAATTGACGTTTGAAAAGACCACTTTTCAAACTGTTGATACCCAATTTTGACCATGGTGGAGTACACAAATTTAAAGATTTTGTACTACCACTAGAAAAAGCCACTAGGCACCAGCCTCTAGAAAAAGCATTTACTTTTAGCGAATGCCGAGTTCCTTTTAGCGAATGCCAAAAGTTTAGTTTTCAGCTCTAGTACTAAAAGAAAGACGATTCTCCAATATTCATGTTAAGTGTGAACGCACCAACAAAATAAAACAAAAACTTGCGTCTCATCAGATGCAACAGAACTTACTGTAACTTAGTACGCGCCCTAACGGACTCTCATTGCAACATTTACGACTCGCAAAATTAAACGTCACTTTTACTACTCCCATCATAAATAACTATTTTCCTGGTGTATTATCTGTTGTCTTAATCAAATGCTAATTTGAGCGAAAGAAATCATTATTTGTGCGCATTGTGAGCGTTGTGGCCCTCTGTGCCGAGCGCGTGCGCGTGCGCCCACCGACAGGCAGTTGTCAGTTCGGGAGGTAGCACTCTGCTCCGCCGGCGCTTCCTGGTTCCGCTCACACGCCGCCTCGCGATCGCATTCTGTGGAGTGGAATGGGGCGGGGCGGGCCGCGGTCCGGCTGGGCGGGACCGAGCGGGGTAAGGTAGGGTGGGGTGGGATGAGGTGGGGCGAGGCAGGTCGAACAGGTTTAGCGCGGAGTGTGGCAGGGCGGGGCGGGAAGGGGGAAAATGAAGCGGAGGGACCGGGACGGGGCGAGGCAGCCGGGCTGGGCGGGGCGGTATTGGGCGGGCGCGAAGAGATGGGGTGGGGTGCGGTGGGGCAAAGTGGGGACCCTTAGCGTAGGGTGTGGGGGCGGAAAGGGGGAGGGATGCCGCGGAGCGGGACGCGCCGGGGCTGAGTTGGTCGGCTGGAGCGAGGGTTGGGGGCGAAGAGGTTTGAAATGGGTTGAGGCAGGGCGTGGTGTAGAATGGAGTGGAAGGAAGGGTGGGACGGAGTGAGATGGGGCGGGGCGGGATAATGCTGGGCATGCGGGATGGAGTGGGAAAGTGTGGGTTGGAGTGAGGTGAGGCGGGATGACTGAGGATATTAGGCTGAGGTACGACAAGGTGAAGCGGAGCGGGATAGGGCGTGATGGGAACGGGTTGAAGCTAGATATGGCAATAGGGGGACAGGAGATGGCTGAGAGGGGCGAGTTGAAGTGAAGCGAATCTGTGAAGAGAGGGGTGAGGAGGGGCCGAGCGGGAATATGGAATGGAATGAAACGGAGTGGGGCAGAGTGTAATGGAGTGAGGTGAGATGGGGGAGTGTGGAGGTAGGGGTGGGTGAGCCGAGGCAAGCAGTATGAAGCGGGGTGTGCTAGGGCGTGATGGGTCGGAAAGAGGTGAGAAATGTAATAGTGGATTTGGAGGAGGTGGCCAGAAGCGAGTATAAGTGAAGAGAAGCTTGGAAGAGAAGGGTGAGGCAGGGTGATGCTGGAGACGGGGAATGGGGCAGTGTGGGATGGAGTGAGGTATGGGGATATGAGTGGAGAGGTTGGGACGGATGGGCCGAGGCGGGCAAGGTGAAGCGGGGTGCTATGGCGTGTTGGGACGGAAAGAGGCGAAAAATTGGGGGGGCGGGGAGGGACGAGGAGAAGCGAAGAGACGCTGGGAAGGGAGGGGTGTGGCAAGATGGAAGGGACGCGCTCGATGCGCTTATCTGTTTCCTGCCTTCACTTCGCAGAACTCCTCCCCTGCTCTTGCTTCTGTTCCGTTTCATCGCGCCTCTCACCGCAGCTCTTGCAGATGCATCTTTCACTAGTAAGAGGAATGCAAACTGAGTTTACACAAGAGATGCGATCTCTGGATAGCCTTCTTGTGCTTGTATTAACTCGTAGTTTCGTGCCATTATTAGTAAGTGTTTATGATGCACCTTCTCTTTCGCTATAAGAGTGTTTAATTTTATTACTATTTTGACTCTCCCTTATTTACATTTCTATGCATTCTATGTATATTGTGTTTATTCCATACAGTTTTTATTTTCCATGTTTCTTTTTTGTTCTATGTTGCATTCATCATTTTTCCTCACTCTAGTCTCTGTTTTATTGGTGCGAAGCATCGCACTTTTAAAAGCCCAAATTTGGGTCAGCGACTTCTCGAGGCGGAGAAAATTTAGACACGCCAGCGCAATGTACCTTTGGCAGAGGGACCTTGGTACCTTGACCAGAATTTCGGTAAGCGCGTCTTAACCCTCGAAAATATCGTTCCGAAAGGGAAAGGAGAGAGACGAGAGAGAAAGAAAAGATGGAGGGGAGAGAGAGGGGGAGAGAGGGAGAGAGAGGGGGAGAAGGAGAGAGGGGTGAGGGGAGAGGGGTGAGGGAGAGAGGGGGTGAGGGAGAGAGAGGGGGAGAGAGGGGGAGTGAGATAGAGAGGGGGAGAGGAAGAGAGGGAAGGGGAGAGAGAGGGAGAGAGAGGGAGTACATGTTGCAAAGTTTGGGAAAATTCCATGCCAGACCCGTCGAACACGTGCATATGGAACACTCTTGAATAATTCTGGGTACATAGCGTTTGTGGGAACGCGTTGAGCCAAACTGTAGAATCAACACCGAAGTCACATCACGGACACATAAATGGAAAAAGAAAGGGGTTGAACTTTCGTGGGAGATTCAGGAGAGCGAAGACAAGCGACACTATCAAAATTTCGAAGTAACAACACGACCGACTAGACGCCGAACGCGTCACACTTTGGCCTTGGTGTATAACGGGGCGTATAGTAAGACATATTTTCAGTTTATGAATGATCTTGGCTGTCCGGGTGACGCCTTGTCAAAGGCTGTGTTGCTGACATCGAACATCTTGTCGTGGACTTCCTCACGGCTGGTCTGCCACTACGTCCTGAGGAAGACCACGACAAGATGGTCAAAACGTCGGCAACACAGCCTTTGACGCGGCGGCGTCACCCGGATAGCCAAGATCATTCACATGACACTGGCCGCGGAAGCCTACGAATTCATCTTTTAAGTTTGTCATTTGAGAATTTGCTTGCGATTGTGCATTAAGTTTCAAGCATTAAATGCAAGATTTGCAAAACATAACGATCTGTTGTTAAGAGTGGAGATACGCCCTCTCTCAGGCAGTGACTGGGCGAAACTATGTGCGGAGCGGGAACCTGGGGACGTTTTAAAATAAATTCCCCGCTTCGCAAAAGGTGAATTTAGCTAAGCGGTCGACAGTGGATGCAAGTGTTGGCGGACACTGATTGCACACGAACGAGGGAGATTGCACTCCAGGCTCCCTTCCCTGTGTCAGCTCTTGCCTTCAGTCGCCCACTGCCTCCAGATCAGTGACTATTTTGCTCACCCTCTGCCGAAGTATACCACCGACAAGTGAGTCTGCAAAGGAAAATAGCTTTTGCGATCTTATTAAGTGAACTATATCCAACCTAAACAATGCTCTGTGACTATTGTAATTAATAATTTTTTAAACAAGAGTTGTAACATCTCTAAAAAGGTAACTAAACACTTTTTTATTCAAAGTAAACCATCAATATTATTCAAGAAAAACTGTATGAAAATTTGTATTTAATTGAATTCATATCAACTGTTCATGTATGTGCGTGTGTGAATGCGGAAATTCCATTTCTTTTCAATTTAGTAAACTTTATTCTGTCCACTCGGCAGTAACATTTCTAAACAGAGAGTAGTTAATTTACTTAATGAATTGATGTCCCACATAAATAAATGTCGAGTCATTGTCGTTGTTGATGTAAACTAATAAAAAATTGAGAAAGTCTTAAAAATTCGGCTGCTGGGTCCATTTCCGTAACCTGGCGCCCAAAACATTAAATATTCGGCTTGCATTTCTAAGACAACCAACGAAATGGTCTTCTCGTAGCGTACGGGTCAATACATTATTGGCAGCCCAATGTCTTCTAGCGTACGGGTCACTAAAGTACCAACATATCAGAGGCCTTAGGGCCATACTACTCGCGTTTATGAATTTACTATAAACCACCCATCATTTAAAACTTTTTTATTATTAGCATGATTTAGAATGACAATTTGAAGACACTCCACTTTTTACAATGCTAGCATTGGATACTGGAGTTTTTTCTAGTAGACAACACTTTCTCCAAGTTATTTTCCGTCACAACTATTATAAGAGTATGTCAGAGCCGCTTTTTTTTGTTTTGAAAGTAAAAAAAGACTTCAAAAACCACCATTATAAAAAAATCCGGGGCCGAGAGTATCAGAGCTTTTGTTATCAACTATTTCCATTCCTGACATTCTCAAATATCATTATAGGTACCCGTTGCTAGAGTAGTTAGAGCATGAAAAGGAAAAGTAACAGGAAGATTAAGCCGCACCAGTTAAAGAACGTAGGTAAGAAAGATCGGTCAACTGAGAGAATGGGTAATTTTCTGGAAACACTTTTGCCCGTTAACAACAGCTTGCGAAATGCACTCAGTTGAAATGCGCCAGAGGAAGTTGTTTCATTTGCAAATGCTGCGCTCTTCAGCGGATGCAATAAGTCTTCTTTCATTCACTGCGTGCACACAGTCTGGAAGAAAATGTAATGGCATTCATGAAATTATGTGGAAAGGTAGTCTGCGTCACTGGTGTTAGATATTTCTTTCTACTTTTTAATTTACTATGTTTTATTATTATTATTATTATTATTATTATTATTATTAATATTATGATTATTTGATTATTATGTTCAGTTTTAATGTCATTACTTTATAATTTTTTCTTAACCATATTTTCGTCAGAAACTTTTCAAAGAAAAATACATTGGTTAAGAAAATGAGGAAAAAATATTTCATGTCAGCGCACAAATTATTTACTTCATGACTGTGACTGACTGAACGACTGATTTACATGTGTGATATTATCTTAATGAACGGGAATATTGTCAGGATATATTCGACATTTTGCTGTTGTTTCGTTGCAAAATAAGGAAAAGTACTGGTATATTTTCAAAACTTCTTTGGAGATAGAAGCAAAAACGCATTCTTTTACAATTTTTATGAAGAAATATACAAAAAGGATCCTATTAGTTTAAAAAATTGCGTAATAAATCTAATCTATCATTCAACTAATCAGTTTTCTCTCTCAATCTTCGACCAATTTTTACTTCGGAGTGTTTAGTTTGTATATATCCAAATTAGGATAAAAGGCAGAGTAAACTTTCGTAAGCGTAGTGAAAATTATCGTTTTATGAATGTATGTTTCAGAATTTGGTCACAAAAACATTTTTTAAGCGTAGCTAGAGTGTGAGAACACTGCTCACATATTCCTGGCATTTGTGACACTCTCTCGTATTAAAAGTTTCATTCAGCTCTATTCCTTTCATTATTAGTATTTCAAATAAAACGGAGAAATAACTACAGACTTTTAGAATATTTGAACACCGTGTTACGGCTAGAGATTGAAAATGAGCAAAAAGCTCACCTCTTGATCTACAGTTAGTTAAAGGTGGTAGTATAAAATTGATATGGAAAAAACTTGGTATCGTTCAAAATACACTTGCAAAAATATCAGTATTTCAAAAGTAACGAAGATTTTAAAATATATAGGAATGGAATTTTTATGAAAGCGACTTCTCTATGCGTTTTTACAAAGGTTCCCACAATACAAATACAGAATTAGGACATCCTTTTTTAACAAATTTTGCAGAGTAGTTTTGATCTTTTCCCAGTGATTTTATTTTATTTGCCCTCAGGATATTTATCCCAACATATGGATTTATATTCCACTATTGAACGTACTGGAGATGTGTATCTTAATTCCCTCGATTTTTCACTTCCTTTCCTAAGAACCCTAATCACAATACATAATGTATTATACGACGTCTTCACTATGTAATTTACATGTTCTGCTCGTCCCCGATCCTCATTTATAACAATTCTCAAATATTTACATTTATTCTACTGAATTCTTGATTTCCCAAATTATACTTTGTGTTGTCAGCCGTTTTAAAAGCGCAAATCTTATAAACTCGCTCTTACTGGAATTTCATTTCATTTGCGGTAGCCCATGACTCCAGCTTATCTAAATCTGCTTGCAATAATTTGCTATCACTTATGTTCTTAATTTATAGATTGACTAATTTATAGATTAATATAATTTATAGAATCACTTACGTTGTTAATTTAAAAATACAACTGTCGACTAACGGACGAATTTTTAATTTCATTCCCTACCAAAAATTATTAATGTGTTATTAATATCGAGGGACCTATGACACTTACTTGTGTTTATTAAAACATTTCAAACCTTCATTCTTGGATGGAAATCAAACCCAGCTCAGCCCTTGGGAGTGACCTATATTCATTTCTCGGGCGCGGTTGAGTGTATGCCACCGGGCAACAAATCAGTCGTTTGCGATACCGCTCTGCACATGTACGGTTTTCATTAGTATGAAACTCCTCAACGCAATTTAGCAGTTGCGTCAGCGCTTGAAGAGAGAAAGAACTCCAGCGGCGATGGGAGTCAACCTCAGCACCATTAAATCCGTTTTCATTTCAACCGCTGGCAATGGACTCGCCGACAAACGCAATTGAGGCGCAGTGGAACGAAAAACGAGGAGGATGAGTTTTGCAAATTCCTCGGCGGGTGAGTGGTTCGCTTATTGGACTCCGAGCACCCAGAGCTCGGACTAAATCTCGTGTAAGGTGTGTGGATTTTCGAAGGACTGAAAATCTACAGTATCCGTGTCGTTGTTGCGACTTATAAAATAACCGTCGCTAAACTCCTGGAAAAATTAAATGCTTCGATAATTCTCGTTCAAATTAGATTCTGCAATTCATTGACCTCACATAATGGATAGATATTATTGATATCAGTATTGTGGTTTCCCCTAAAAGCTAAAATTAGAGTCAAAATTTTGCTGACTACGCTGTTAGGCTACTAAGTTCCCATTGGAAAGTTGATAGTAACTTTCCACAAGATAAGGATTGGCTAATGATTGTATCTCCAAATGCTCGAGCATAGGTGCAATTCGATAAATGATCAAACACTAGCTCATTTATTATAAACATTTCATATTTCAAATCAGAAATATGCAAAACTTTATTTGGCACATAAATCCTTACATTCCTGAACATACACGTAACACGTAATTACATAAGATTATTGAGGCAAAGTCAATAGCTCCAAAGCATCAAGATGATCTCTCTCTCCTTCTCGCTTAAAAAATAGCTAGTGTTCGTTTTCAATTGGCGACCAGTAAACAGGCTGATTTTTAATCTTGTTAGACATTTTTTTAACCTTGACAATTTCTTACTTGTATTCCCGTAATTAATCGGTACCTTTTTAAACCAGGGTGGCACATGCTATGAATAGAAAGGAAGTTTTGGTAAATTAAATATTTACGTCATGAAAGAAAGAATATAAACAAAAGTCAGATTGGAGTTATTTAAACAATAAACACAAATTATACAACTACCGTATGCGTATTTATTTTATTGAAACAGATTACAGTGTTCATTTTAATGAAATTCGTTTTTTATCATTTAGTGCAGACTGCAATAGACGAGAAAACAGTTTTTCATAACAACTACTGCTCCTTTTCATGGCGTGACATAACGCATATATCGGCACGCCAAAAGCACGGTCTTTTCTGGCCCTAATTTAAGCAGAACCCTTGCAGTTGCGGTGACAAGCCCATTTACTCAAGAGCTAATTGCGCTGTAATTGAAAAACATGGCGGAGCTCTCACAGACGCTTTCTAGCAGCCGTTTTGCGAACTCCTAGTTTCAGAGGTTAGCGATAATGAATTTCACATAACAATAATTAAATACGCCAATTATTTCTACAAGTTGATACACATTTGATATACAATGATGTTAACTTCCAACGGATTGATTAAAAAATTAAAACACCTTTGATGATGTATATATGATGTGTATATATGATTTTTTTAAAATTCTGGCCCTCAAGAAAATGGGCGCAGATAAATTTCTTTCCCCACACGTCATATACAGTTTTTACTGTTTTTTGACAAATAAATAAAATTATCACATATTGAAACTCATCAATATCAATCAAGCTGATTGGACTGTTCAAGCTGATATGACTACTGGTTTTCTTTAAGAAGTAAGATAATATTCTGTATTAATATTTAGAAACATCTACATCATTCGTTTCCTGATTATACAAATTGATTAAATGTTATTTAATGAATTATTAACTAAGAAGCTGTAATTATGGTTGGCAATTAGAAAGCACCTAACAAATTACTACGTGATTTACAATCTAATATCGGCGACAAAGTGAGTATGCAAAATATAGAATTTAAACGTTAAAGAGCTTATCAACAGAATATGAAGTTCAAAAGAAGATTGAAATAGTTCTTAGTCAAGAAGTAATAAGTGTGGTTATTCAAGTAGTGGTAATGAAAAATTCATTACCACTATCTGTAAATGTAATATGCATTAGCTGCAACATGCTATTGAGGCTATTTTTACCAAGTTGCTCTGAGTTACAAAATACATCAGATGCATTTATATTGTATTACCGGTGCTAACAGTTCTTCTACAATTACGTATTCTTTCATTTAGATACTAAGAAGAATAGGCGACGGAATTGTCAGAAACAATTCAGGTTTTCAGCGATTAAACAAACCAATACAAAATTGGAATTTTATTATAGATCCTGTAAAATGTGTATATGGGCACTATATAAAATTAATTTTTGAATTTTGAGGACATTTCAGAGGTAAATGTTTTTCGACAAAACTGATTTATGGTGTACTATTCTAGATACACCGGTAAAACTATTAATCAAAAACTTCAAAACGCGATACTGAAATTTAACCCTCTCCAAGCTGTCACGTACTGACTAGAGATGTACGAGGAACGTTAAATGCATACTACATTGCACACGCGACTCACGACATTACACATGCTAATGTGTATTCTCGCGTCGCGTATTCCCTCCTAAGCGCGTCACCTTCGCGTGACGGTTTGACCTTTGCTTTAGAGTGGTTCGCACGTAGCGGTGGCGGCATCGGCGGTTGGATATTAAGGGAATGCGACCATTTTCCGACTGAGCGGCAAAGCGCATGGGCGCCCACTCGCGCGCGATTGGCGTTTGTTCACGTTTGTATATCGCCCGTCGACGCAGCTCGACAACTGCTACCCCTCACGTGACGTGAACTCGCGTAAATGAAAATTTCCTCATCACAAAATTGTTTTTTTCGTAGAAAAGGGTTTCAGTTTTTGTTACTCGTATTGCCACTTCTTTGTCACTATTTCACTCTTTGTGAAACACTTCTCACTCTATGCTTTTTATCCATTGTGTGCTGACGACAACAATCAACGACAACACAATGGTACAACTTTTTTACATAATAGGAAACTTCATTGTCATGTATTTTGCTGTTCTTCGCGCAACATACTATAAGTTAATTTTAGTAATCAATTATTTTTTTTGACATATCGTCTCCCTCTCAACGGAAATAATAATTACTGTCTTTCATAATTCGGTGAGTGAGTACTTGAAGTAATAAAAAATATTAATAACTATTGTCCATTCAAAAGAAATATAATTTTGCTTTGAGAATCTGGCATCAAGAAGAGGACATCAGTTGGATTTAGAAGTCGTGGGAGAGTTTTTATGATACAAATAATTTCATTTACATGCATTTTATGTATTGCTTATTCTCGTTGTTGTACAATACTTGCTTACAACGCGCCCTTTTTAGTTATTATTCTGACTGCACAACAATTACAACTGGTTATACAAAGGCCAGTTTGTATAGCTGTATTGTTTGCCAATAAGGATTAGGAAAGAAAAGAGACTGTCTTTGTGGTAAAAGCATTTAATATTTCGTTAATCTACGACACAAAAAAGCAGGAACTACAGCGAAAATGACGAAAAATCAGGTATATAAAGGCCGGTTTACACGGTTCAGTTTTCGTGCAGATTGGACTTCAGAAAACGTGCAGTCCAGACTACTATTTCTGCGTGAAAACTTTTAAGATTGTTCATAATTATTCACGCAGGAAGCTTACAGTTTGACTCAAGTACTTCCAGTTGCAGAATCGTTCACTAGCCCTGTATGGTAATCAACCATTCGATTTTGTGGTTAGATTTTCAAGGTGCCATTGGGTGAAGTGATATTGTGATAAACTACCTCTTTCCCTACTCCTGCCTTCCTATTTTTCTCTACTATGCTCCTCGTGGTTAATTAGTACTTAACAGTTTCGATTCTAAGGACGACGATCACACGAGCCAGAACGCATGCACAGAAATACCGCAACTGAAAGTACTCGCACGGCGTGATTCAGTTGTTTACCAGTAGACCTCCTAGGTGTCTTGTGGCAATTCACACAGAAAACGTAGAGACCATGTATGCGCGACGTTTGGCTTTTATACTTCTAGTTTGGGATCTTGAAAATTGTGTACAGAAACTGTAAGAGAATTTGCTTGAAAACTGTGCCGTATATACCGGCTTAAATAAATGTTTCACGCCAAGTTGCCAATGAAGGGAGTGGTTCAGAATATAGTTGCTTTTACCACAATGTGTCTCCGTACATTTTTATTTATACACACGTCATATTTTGGGGAAAAAATTAGTAGAGATATTTTAAAACTGTTAGAAAATATACTAGCATGTTTTAGAAGTGAGAATCTTATGTAGACTTATTTCATTTAACTTCGTACGTTCTTCTCGGTAGACACTCACTTGTTTATTTAATCACATTTTCAATTTCGATTGTTTCCAAATTGCGTGTGTTGTACTCCTTATGGCATTATTTGCATACAGGCGCACACCCACTCACTCACATATTGTGAACGCAAGATTCGTGCGAACGAGCGATTACGGTTCACCAGAAAATAATTATAGGACGCAATATCACTTTCATAATAAAAGTGATTTATAACTGTGCAATACGCATTTTCTCTTTACATTAAACAACCCCTACTGGGAGAGGTGGCTCAGAGCATCAATTGATGTCACTGCAGTGCCTCTGACCGGGAGGGCCTATGTTCGAGTTCCGGCAGGATTTTCAGCACTAGCTAGGCGAGTCGAGTTCTGACGCTGTCTGGAGGATACCCCATGCGGTCGGTTCCTCTGATGGGTGGTTTTTCGTGGTCTCTCCGATGAACACCAGGTGAATGCCGAAGCACATACCCTAACAAACGGGCCACGGACCGCGCGCGATCTTTCCTTCCTCTTCCTTGTCCTATCCTCTTCTCTTACACTCACACTTACACTAACATGCACTAACCACTACCACACATGCCGGGAGACCGGTCGGGAGCTTACAGCTTGTCCCGGCTGGGGCGGTGCCCCGCTGGTGGGAGATACTTGGTTGAGGGGAAACCCCACTAGTCAACGGTAGGTCGACGCCAGATCTCGCTATCCAGCGGGGAAAAGTTCATCACCACCTCCCGACGAAAAACACGCACTACACTGACGGGACTAATGACCAAAGTAGTTGACTCGCCCGGAAACACAAATCATTCAATCAAAACCTAACAAACGTGACACGCACCGCGCGCAACCTTCCCTTCCTCCTCCTTGTCCTATCCTCACTTCTCACACTTACACTAAAGTCATACTCATATAATACACTATCACACATGTAGGGAGTCAGGTTGGCATCTTAGAGGTTGTCTCGATTGAAGCGGTGCCCCACTGTAGGGAGATGCCTTTTTAAAAAATTATTTTCTACCTGTTCGGCAGTTTTGCCTTTCAGGGGTTTGTACATTTTTATTTTCTTTATACATAACATTTGGGCACACAACCTCTTACTGGTTGGTGATGCCTGGCTGGTGGAAAAACCTGCAAGCCGACGGCAGGTCTGTTTCGGATCTCACCATCTAGCTGGGGAAGATTACCACCTCTAACACCACCACCACCACCACCACATCCCGAAGGATACATGCACTTCACTTATGAGACTAATGATATTATCAGTTCACACGTCCGGGATAAACAATAAAAAAATATCAACCCGTCTCTGGGTTATAAATTCACAACAATGTTAAGGTATCATTATTATATATTACTGTGTGGATAATCGTTTGCCATTTATACGGTATAAGATAAATTAGAATTCGTTTGTTTAAAACGAATTGTAATTGTGTTGGAGGAATCTGTTCCTAATATCCTAAGGTTAGCAAAAATGAATTTAAATCCTCAGAACCACAGTAAAGTTTTATTGATTACTCATCATTTTTATTTTTAAACAATTAAACCCGTTTATATTAGATACATTTCACTTCATGAGATCTTTTCGCCCGTGCGTGGCGGCCCTTCCGACATCGCCCATCCTTTCGCCACAGTTGCGTGCGCTGCCCGCTCCGTGGGTGGTCGTGTTATCTGCGCGGTCGTGCGACGGGCAGGCGACGCAGGCGCCCGGAGGAGCGGTCGCGTCGCACGGCGCCGGCGCTCATTTCCGCATGCGAGCGTCGCACGCAACAGTCGCAGCCCCGCGCGGCGGACACGGACCGGGCGGGTGCCCGGCGACGAGGGAATCAGGTCAACGGGCCGGCTGGCGTGGCGCTGGGATTGCCTTATCAAGTTGATCCTATGTTCTTCTTAACCCATGAACGCCCAAATTAAATTTGTGCGCATTGCGCTCGCCCATTGTTGTCACGTTTGTGCGAGCACAGGAGCCGTTGAAGCCCTATAGTAGCGTGTTTTTGCAACATTTAGGGCTAAGTAATTGTTGTGTCGCTAAATATTTATTACTAGAGCGCTCCAAAGCGCAAACTGTTGGATAGATGAGGATTTTTTTCTATACGAGGAAGCAAAACCGTTAGAACTGAGCTGCAATATGCCCCGTCAAGTTATCAAGTCGATCCTATGTTCTTCTTAAACACTTCGGAAATATACGTTTCAAGTGAGCATCACGCCGTCACTCTACCACACGCATATAAGATAAATGAAAATTGATCCGTATTGACCTTCTTGTAAAAAATGTCTATCTATCGAAATAACTATATAATTGATCAAGATAACTACAGTTAACCCTAATTTGCCTTTATCTGCCAATTTTTGTAAAGATATATTAATTAAAGCACCGCTTAGTAACGAAACACGTCTACATTATTCGCAATAAATACTTTGAACGAAATTCACTTAAATGATATTTTTTAGTCGAATGTTGTGACCTCTTTTTCGACTTTTTTCAATATTAAGACTGGAAAAACTGGAATTAATCATCATAATAAAATATTGATTCCTTTACTCAAAAAATATTTTTTATATAAGTAATTCACCATTGAATAGATATAAATAAATACTATTGTCTTGATAAAATCATTTTAACTAACACAAAACATGGATTTTTGTGTAAATTTGTGTGTTGCAAAAAACTGTGTTGCAAGGTACTTGATACGGATTTTTTTTAGAAAACCTATCAGATGTTTTTTGACTCAATGAAATTAATATTACATATATCTTAGGTTGAAGGTTATATAAATAAGTGGACTTGACGTTGTCAATAAGTGTATCATATTCTTAGGTTTAGGTATGTACTAAAAGTATTGTGTAATTTGTAATTGATTATTTGAAGGGGGCTGATTAAATGCAGATATATATTTTTACTGATGAAAGATTACTTCATATTTTTTAGAGTAGGCACCCCATTTTATATTAACTAAAACCATTTTTATTGTGAATGTTTTGTGTCTTTTTCATTGATTCCTCTGAGTCTTCAAGGAAAACGTGCTTCGGCACTATCACTCCAGCACGCATTGTGCCAAGTCTCTGGGCGAGACTCCTTTGTAAGGCATAAATGCTCCTTCTTTCCGATGAGTGTTGTGGTGAAATAGATTCATCCACCACACCTTTGTGCCGCTCTTCAACCTTTCTTCTACCTCGTACCTCCAGATTGGGCAGTTGTGCAATGAAGAGAATAAACGCAGCCGGGAAGCAGAATTTTAGATTCCTTTCTCGTTGAACTTATCAGTACTGGGGAAGTCAATTATTTAAGATGCTCGATTTGTTTTTATTTTTGTATTTTATATTGTTTTTGATTTTCTTTTATTTATTACTTTTCTTTCATAGTTATATTTTATCATGAAGTAAACAAAAGTAGAAGAGGGAATATGAAGTTAGGAGGTTTGCTAATTAGCATGACGTTATGTAGAATTCCGTTAAATGAAATTTCTGGTAAATTATTCATTGACAAAAAGGTATATTTTGATTCAACGTCATGATCTATATCATCCGTGTATATATATATATATATATATATATATATATATATATATACATATATATATATACATATATAAAAGAATAGGTCGAAAATAATTTTTTTCGTCCGCTGGGCGCTTAAATTGATGTTTTTGATCAGAAAACATGTTCTGTAAAAGATCACAGTTTTATCTTAATTCTAGAGAGCGCACCGATCGCTCAAACATGGCATTTTTTTACTTTTTGGACATTTGGTCTTGTAGAACACAATAGATGCGTAGGAAAAGTCTGAATATTTTTATGTTTTTTGCTCATTGATACCGAACAACCCTTATACAAATATATATTTTAATAGAAATATATATATATATATATATATATATATATATATATATATATATATATATTTTGGATAACCCAAATGTTATTCAAATGGCTAAAAATACAACTTTCCCCAATGTTTATGATTTTCTGACCCATAAATTGTTCTAATAGCCCATTCTTGATGAAAATTCATACTTAGAGGTCTTTTGGGTCTCTGAATACAAATTTGATGTCATATTTTTAAAATTTAAAGTCACCGATCCAATATGGCGGACAAAAATTTGAAAATTGCATGGATCAGCCATTTGAAATTTTAAATATCTGACATCAGATTTGTATTCAGAAACCCAAAAAACCTCTAAGAAAAAATTTTCATGAAGAATGGCAACGTATGGGACAGAAAATCATAAATATTGGGAAATTCATCACTTGTTTTTAGGCAATTTGTGATTCACCACTTTGGAACAGAAAACAGAAATCTGTAAGTTGTGAAATCTCAAGAAGAAACATTAATGCCGTAATTAAAAAAATCTTACATATTTCGAAATAATTCCTATCATGAAGTTACGTTTGCAGCGGTACAGGCATTACATAAACTCGCATTTTGGAACGTTATAATTCGATAAATTAACAACGTAACAATAGGCTGTTGGTATTGGCCGAGCGCCGAAACGACATGAAACCGATCGCGAGCGAATATTGCGACATCTTATCGCACAGCACATTTAAACAGAGGGGAGCCATTCCAACTGTTATGCACATCGCACCACGTACTAACACGACCAACTCGTTCGAACCAGTTTCGATGCAGCTTGCCATCGTTACGTCACGAATACTGCGGTTATGACTCCGCTCGTGTTCAATAGCAGGTGGGAGGTTGGCTTGACTGTGGTCCAACTTCCCGCAACTACGTAGTACATTGTACCGCGCGCTTTTGTTGGCGGGAACGCGTTCCTCTGTTTTCCGTACAGTGCGTTGACTTCACCGTTTCATTCACTAGCTCCGGAAGGGTTTCCTCATTGACACAATGTTTAATTGGCAATTAACAAGCTCGGAAGTTTGTAAACTGTGAGTAACATCTCTCAATGCTTTTGTGCCTGTATTTACTGTCAAAAGGCTATGCGGTATTTGAGAGTTCAGATTCAAAGCTTTGACCACTCTTTCGTATGATTTCCGAAATAACGAGGACATTTTAACGGGGTAATTTTTAATGTCGTGTTTTGTTATGGATTTGTATTATGATGATCACTTACGTGTTACGGATTAGTTTTAAAAAGTTAAAATAGGTTTTGAACAAAGGTTAGAAGCAGAAACTGTTTATAAACACTATACACTAAGTATGTGCTTGGTATCCGCACACATCTATAATTTGTTTAAAACTATTTCTTGAATTATTGACTGTCTCTGAAATTGAAATAACATAAAACTGCTTGATGGTTTTCCTTTGTTGGTAGGGAAGAAAGAACTCAAAAAACTGCAACCTTCAGGGAAAGTTTTTACATTAAGTTAATCGAAATGGCAAATATTTTTGCAAATGTCACATTTTTATTACGCGACCTCCGAAGAAAAGGAAGAAATTAAATGCTACTCAGATATTTTCCGTACATGACGAACGGTACATACGATAATATCACATTTTCTAATATCACGTAGATATTCAATATAATTTTATTCCTTACTGCACAACGCCTTCGACCAAACAAAATCACTTCGAACATTTCGCTGGGCAGTGGTGATGAATTTTCAGTTCTAGTACTAAACGGAATTAAATCTCAATTTTGAATACTTCAGTTCTTTCTCTACTTCTGGTGCAGAAAATATCATGGAACAACAGGGAGAATTTACTATATTTTCATATTTCTAGTGTGAATGGGTCTCCAGAACTTACAGCTTGGCTGAAAATGATACACATATTGCCACAACTACAATTTAATAAATTGCCCAGTAATTGAATGACAGAAAACTTTCAATAATGTAGTAATTTGTGCCAAAGTCAAAACTGGATTTTCTTTTAAATGTATTGTTAAAAAATGCCAATTGCTATCAGAAACAAAAGAAAAAGCAAATATTTTCGATAGCCCTTATATTCGCCATAATTAAGGATGCTAGTTTTAGAAATGTCTGACATACAACTTTAACCTTGAGGGCTGTCACCAACTATTTTCTAGTTAATTCCAATGGAAATTGGAAATAAATAAAACTTCTTGGATTCTTCTTTCTTGCATGGTAGAAAACAGTACGTGATACAGAAAATTGGAAAGCATATTTTAATTCAGGGATGTTTAACGCTGTACTGGAGAAAAATTGTTCACAGACCGGTGAAAATCAGTGTTTAAAGTGGGTTATACAACTTTGCACTTAGATTTTGAAATGTATTGCTTTTTGCGGCTGACTACATGTAGCTGTATGATGTAATGAGTTTTGTGGGGGAGGTGGTTCGCTAAAATAGAGATAATAATTGCTTTGAGGAGTGCGAGTAGATTGGTAGTTGTGGACAATTAAGAACTTGGGGGGTTATTTAATTAATTATTGTCGGAGTTTAGGTAGTAAACGTTCTTTGACGACAATAGAAATGCAAGGGAGGTGGAAATTACACATTTGTAAAGAAGAACAGTTATTTGTTGGGTTGAAAATCGTTTTGATAATTTATGAATTTTTGGAGGGTGCTGGAGAAAAATAATAATTGTGAGAGACAAAGTTGCTGAAAATTCTAATTTATTTGTACTTGGCAACCTTAACTTTGAAGATGTATTTTTTAAATAGTTTTCAGTTAGTGTACTCTATTACTAAATCACAAATATGTGGAATGTCACTGATAAAGAAATGAAATGCTGAAACGTACACAGGAGAATTCCAAACAAAATCTTGACTCTTCCTCAACATTCTACGAACATATTTTTTGACTCTATTGTCAGTTTTCCTTAAATAACTTGGTTTCACAATAATCAAGGACACCGCTTGAAGCGATTTTATATCCTTTACAAAATTTCCTTCCTATTACACCAATCCTTTCATTGAATTTGAAATGTCAGGCATAAATTCCCGAATCCGAGAAGAATATCGCACAAGTTTTGCCTGCGCAATACCTTTCTCATTTGGGGCATTCTGAGGGCATTGTTCACGGAGGTCGTTGCCTTTATTCAGAGCCATTTCGAAGGAATTCGCGAGCGCTCTCCGTGTCCGTGCTTTGAGTCTCGAGCTCCTGCCGCCAGGGGGGAAGGGGGAGGGACTACGTGCATTGAACGCTAACGGAGCAGAGGATGAGAAAAGTGAACTGTCGCGCGAAGCTGACGCCGGGCGGGCGGGCGGGCGGGCGGGCGGGCGGGCGGGCGGGCGGGCGGGCGGGCGGGCGGGCGGGCGGGCAGAAAGCGCGCGCCATCAGACGCACAACTCTCTGCAGCTCAGGACGGCACTGCAACTTCGCGGTACATTGAAAGTTTGAGGAGGATATTTTAACGTGATTACTGCTGACGTTTTGCAGGTTCTAAAGTGACGCAGAATGACGGGGAAACAACACGCAGTAGCAGAAGACAGTTCCTGCTGACTATATTTACAAAGGACATAAATGATAGTTGTTAGAATGTTTACGGAGACTGACAAATGTAGGTAATATTGGTTCAGTTATAACATACATGTAAAAATATTACGAAGTACAAAAACATGAACATGATAAAGAACGGGAAAATAATGTTAATATAATAATATTATTTACATTAAAAATGAATATTATAATATAAGTGAATGATAATAGAGAAATAAACTTGCCAATGCTAACATTTGAGGCATGTAAGAAAAAAATTGTTAAGAAATTGAATCGCGGAGGTTCTATATTAATATGGCAAGAGGTCTTTTTCTCGTGGAATAATGAACCATTTTAGTTGTTCTAATTAAGAATAAATGTATTGGATGAATGGTTGTGTGGAGTCAAATTTTCTTTTTTTCTGCTCCTGCAGCATCAGGCAGTGATCGACCTACAACCTACGACGCTTAATGGAAGTTTTCTGGATCAGTGGAATGGGTCAGACGAGGAGATGAGTTCAACCCATGACCTTAAGGATGGGAATACTATCAGGATAGAGAAGGAAGGATCGCACGTATTTCGTGGCCTGTTTTCTAGGGAACTCCTCCGACATTTGCTTAAAAGTGACCAGGAAAACTACTGATCAGGGCTGTCGTTTGACGAATGTAGTACCCTCCACGCGCTACAATCTCGATAATAAATACATCAGGCAAATATCCGGCACCAGGAGGGAAGCAAACCCGCGGCCTTCCATCTACTGATATCATCGAGCTCCTATACCTTGTTTCATCAAGCTCAACGCTATTGGCCGGTACATTTTTGCCTACTGCATTAAATTGTGAGTAGGAAAATAAGAAACAAGTTTTACCATGAATATGAAATGTAATTTAGAAAACCGGTCCGAAAACAAAAGTTCCAACAAGGTATCATCCTCTATATTGTATCACATACATTCATCACTTGATCATATCATTTCATCATTGTATCATATCATATAATTCATCTTTCAAAACGTCATATTTTTCACCTTTGGGTGTTATTCGTAGAAAATCTCTGAAACTCTTTTTATTGACCTTCCTGTTGTGAATGGATTTAAGGGACATGTATCAGACATTTAACAGAACCATTGTCATAGAAAGTTAACGTAGAATTCAGAGTGCTTTTAATAACTGGGCAGGATTTTCAGTTCTTCTAAGGTGATGCCGTTGACAGTGATGAAAAGACAGAGGTCTAGACGGATATGTAAATACAGAGGTGTAGATAGATGTGTAGAGTCAGGTCTATAGAAGTTTGTAGAGATAGGTGTGTAGAACGTGTGTAGAAGGTGTGTAGACAAGTTCTTACAGAAGAGGTGTGAAGACAAGTGTGTCGTTGGCGTGTAGACAGAGTGTGTAGCAGGTGTCTAGAGACAGAGGTGTGTAGACAGAAGTATGTATAAGGTGTATAGACAGTTGCGAAGACAGATGTGTAGACAGAGGTGCGTAGTCAGAGGTGTGAAGCTGGAGGTAGGGAGTGTGGGCGGGAAGGGAAGGGTCAGTGTCTCTTCCTCCTGTCGCTGGTGGCCCCGTGGGGCCGCAGTCGCACCGCCGAGCGGACAGCTGACAGGCGCGCGGCGCTGGGCGAAGACTTTGCGGTGGGCGCGGCGCCGCACGGCTCGCGGCCACCCAGGAAAACAGAGCCCGGCGCGGCGACTGGAGAAGGTAAGAAAACACGCGGAGCCGAGAGGCAGGAGAAACTAAAGGCGACAGTCGAAAAGAACTCGGGTCAGAGGAGAAAGGCTCCCGGACGAATGCAGAACGAGAGAAGAACATTTCAATTGAACTGAACTTCCATAGCGATGATGGTAGTTTATAGAAAAGAAGGTAAATACATATTGGGAAGATAGCTGAGTCCAAGTAGTATTTTTGAAGTAACATGGTTCTCCTGCGTTCTTTCGAAATAATAACCGTATTTTTAATAAGATAATTCAGAACTGTAGTCTAGACAACTGTTTGATGGATTCGTGTATTTAAGGCGCCGTTTGAGAAATAATGATTCACTATTCCCACAATTTTCATCAGGATTTTCATTTCTCCGGTCTAACAAGTGGTTTCCAGAAAATATTCATGAGAAGAAGAAAACGTGTTGCGCAAACAGAGTTCTCAATGAACTCTACTGGGATTGGGAAAATCTGTATTGCCATTGTATTCATATTTTTTAGAAGATAAATAGTTCATGCAGAATGGAGGACGTAAGTGATTAAATGCTCAATTATATTGCAAATATATTGAACTCTCAGTGAACTATTCTAATTACTAGTGTAATCACATGAATTGCTGGGATCAATTATTCTACAACTAGTGCAAAGAATATCAGATCATTTTTATAACCAGGAATCATTAAAGTCAAAGAGATATCTCTTGTCTCAAAAGTAAATATGAAAAAGGATCAAATCGTCACAACGTAAGTAAGGGCACCGACGTTATATAATGCTAAAATATGAGACATAAGGATGCAATTCACTGCAAGCCAAAACATGAATTACGTTTTTTTAATGGGGGAGAAACATTTGCAACAAAATTATAGTCGGGGCTGCATTTCACACATGTCGCATAGTATGTAATGGCTGTGATTTTTTAAATACTTTATAAGGCACTCAATTAAAAATTAATGGTACTGGAATTTTAAATTCTCTGAATGAAACACATTATATCACAAAGACGTTCTTTTCAATTGACTTGATTTTTAATTCGATTATTTTAAAATCAGTAATTATTTTGAAATCATTATTTTAAAATCATTTAGAGTTCAATAATGTGTATAAATGTTACTGTTTAATGCTTTCACGAAACTTCATTTTGTATGATAGACATTTCCTTTGTTTATCTTTTATTAACCCATTCGTATTTTTAAACGTGTTTCTGTAGCAATATTGATAATGTTTCCATAATTACTAGGAATTTATCTACCGATCGTACGAAAAAAGCAACAACAAATGTCTACGATAGAAACGCACTTAAATACTCATTAACATTTCTAACGCAGAAAGATTTATCAAGGTATAATTGGTCTCTGACGATATTTTTCTCTTCTGAGTCTAAGGATAATAAAGTTAGAGTTCAATTCAAGTAGAGGGAGACTAACCAATATCAAGTCAATAATTTCACAGGTAAATGTTTCAGATAAAGAGGGCGTCCTTTAAGACACAAGACAAATGCGAAGGACCTGAGAAAATCACTCGCAAAAAATTACTTCTTCCTTAATAGATTCCACATGGAGTAGTCAGGATTTAGATTAGGCAGGAAGTGAAAGAAAGAAAGACAGTAAGAATGAGAAAAAAGACAGACCGATATAAACAAAAAACAAAGAAAGAAGAAAAAAAAGAAAATGGCAAGGTGGGAAAAGCGAGAAGTGTGACAGTCATATGGCAGTAAATGCGGAGCCTGCAGTTCCTCAGCACCGCGCGCTGCGGGTGTTTGTAGGTGTGGGGGGGGGGTGCGCGAGCGGGGGCAGCTCCACAGAAAGCCTCGCACTGCGGAACTCCCGACGAGCGTCGGCTGCGGCTGCGACGACTCACCAGGCGAATGGCGATGCGCGAGAGAAAGGGAGGAAGGGAAGGAAGCTGGGAGGAAGGGAAGGAGGGTGAGAGGGAGGCAAGGAGGGCGGGAACGATGGTAGGAGTGAGGCAACGAGGGTAGTAGGGAAGGAACGATGGCTGGATGGGTGGGTGGGTGGATGGGTGGGTGGGTGGATGGGTGGGGGGATGTGTGGGTGGGTGGTTGGGTGGGCGGGCGGGCGGGCGGGCGAGCGAGCCGGAGGGAGGGAAAGAGAGAGACAGGGAGAGAAGAATGGAAGAGAGGGAAAGAGGATGGGTGGGAGGGAGGGAGGGAATGAGGATGGGTGGGAGTAAAAGAGGATGGGTGAGGGGAAGGAGGGTTGGAGGAAGGGAAGGGATGTCAAGGGAAGAGGACAGAGCTGCAGCACACGATAGGGACTTCCCAACCAAAGTGAAATGACACAGTCCAGTTCACTGCCATGAAATAACATACTTTGAAAATCGAAGTTTTTTTATTTCCCGTTTCCTATTCTCTCTCCCTCGCAAAATTATTTCAGTTTCTGTATAGGTAATTGGTGCAAATATCTGCACTTCAATCAAGCACTTTTGCTTATGGGAGTTTATTAACGTAGATAAAGATCAAGAAAATTGTTTATTCCCTAATGTCAGAGGAACTAGTGAAATTATGAGAAAATTATTATTTGATTGAGTTGAAAATTTTTATTTGATTTGGTTTTATTTGACAGTTGAACATATGTTTTTGAAGTTTTTAAAAATATTCCGAACGAATACAATTTTTCATTCATTTAAAATCATTTCGAAATGTTCGACATTTCGATACTGACAAATTCGTTTGCAAAAGCGTTTTATGTATCGGCTGTAACGTGTGTTTTTGTGTTTAACGCGTTTTTGAATTACAGAATGTTTTCCGCTATAGAATGCTGCAGAATATTATTTTCTCTCGAAGGTGCGCTTGCTTTCCGACTATAAATTCAATGCGTTCGACTCTACCTCTTGTTCTTCTACGCTGCGAAAAACATGGTTTTCTCGGGATTACAAACGTCAACTGGTTTTGAACGCGATCAATACTCGTGACCTCTAATCACTTCAGGTGGCGCTGGCAATCAGATCGCAGTGGAACTAACTGCGCGTTGCAGAGTCGACCACCTATCAATGCAAATTGTATGAGACTAGTCATGTTTAGAGAGCACACCTCGGAATGCAATGTGCCATTCCTTTGCTTCTCAGTTGCATAGCACTGTTTGTGGACTTTTCATTACGGAACAATTTTCGAAGGTGTACTGAACCAAACTCCATAATTACATATCTCTGGCCTGGATACGTGAAGCATACAGTTATCAAAGCCTAATAAGATTTCCGGGAGGATATCTAGTACTTAGTGGCGCTTTGATCAGGAAGACCAATAGCCGATAGTTCCAATTTCAACCACAGTGACCGGATTTCCGTGTTTCAGAACGCCACGCTGGAAGGGAACGCCACACTTTTTTGGTATTTAATTTTGTTAATTTAAAGATACAAAAATTAAAAGAGGTAAATCTCCTATCGTAAAAATAGCTTTGTTTTAAGATAAAACTTAAAATTAACTCTAGTCATCATATTCAATAATTTATTTTCTAATGTAGGTTTAAAAACGTTCTTCATTGAAGTTTCCAGAACAGTTAAGCTAATAACGTATTAATTGAACAAATCAAGTGTGTATTTTCATTTGAAAATGATGTATTTACTCCTAGGGAATTCAAATCATTTTAAATCGAAGACTTTTAATAACATAGGAATTTTCACGAAGAAAAGGGAGCATTGAATTTTAATAAAATTATATATATATATATATATATATATATATATATATATATATATATATACCGTGCATTATTTGCATATTAATCATAAATAAAGGAATGTGAACTTACTCATTTATCATGAATCAAATATAGCAATACACGAAAAATTTTGCATTTGGTTTTAATGTTGAAACGGAAAACATAGATTCTGAATGACTATGCTTAACAATCAACAAAACGTTTTCTATTTTACTATTCAATCGTTTCCTATTTTCATAATCAAAAAATGTACTTTGCGGCCATGAGTTTGTCAAAACACTTAGATCTGAAGAACTTTAAAATAATATTAGAATCCTGAAGAGAATTGACATCATACGGAAAGTATTCAATGAGAGTTAAAAGTTAGTCAAGAGAGTTATATCCATTTTAGCAAGGAGCGGCCGGTTCCGTCCGCTAGCAGCGCTGTCTCGAGTCGTGTTTTTGAAACACGAGCACTCTCTCGGAGAGCCCTTGCTACGGAAAGTGCTCCTTACGTCTGTAAGGACGCCCGTCTCCCATGAAATGAAGCAAACTGCGCGGGTTCTAGAAGCATTTTGCTATGTTTCGAATGAAACGTACAAGTTGGACGGCAAATTCATACAGAGAGCATGCAAATTCATTCATATTCAGAGTACACTCGCAGCAATCTAAAATTAATTAAAATAAAGTGACTAAGCTTGATTCTAACAATAACAACTCCCTAATAAAAAGAATAACTACTAGAAAACAGATAAGTAGACGTGCAATATTGTGCAGGTGGCATTATGAAAACCATTCAATTATCATCAGGGTGCTCCTTGCTGCTGTTACAAAATCGAACAGTTTGCAAGTAACCTCTTTATATTTTCTTCTAAACTCTACTTTGAGTGACAAAATAAGTTGACGTGGTTAAAATTTGTTATTCATTTGATATTTATTTTATTAATAGTTTTATTGTAAAAATGATAAGTAAAGTAATTTAATTTATATAATGAAATCTGCTAAAATCTTCTAGATTAGAAAACCAGTCTGTGAACGAATTCAATTCAACATCCACAGTTGTTTGTCAACGATAAATTTATTTATATGAAATATGAACACGTCATCAGCTGAGATAGCTATAAACCAGATTACCATTACGAAATGACCTGCGGCTTCAATGAACGGGAGGTCCTAGTGTTTGAGATCCGACTGCGGTGGATTTTCGACACTAGATAAATAAATTCTCAAATAACGCTTTACGCTGATGACTGCACTTTTTTCAACCAATGGAGAGATTATGGCAGCTAGGAATAACTTACATAACGGCCTTGACATATTCAATGAATGGGAAAAAATCGGAGAATTAAAATAAATCCAGACAAATAACAAGCAAAACTTTTCACCCTAAGATATACCATCACCCCGCCTCAGTTAAATATGCACCACAAAAATATTCCTTGGGTTTCAAAAAATATAGCAGCCAAGTATCTAGAAATGCAACTTGATAGAAAATTAAAATGTAAAACACACATCCACACAACAGAAATAAAAACACAAGCAAAAATGTCCCAACTTTACGCACCAATTAACAAAAAATCCTCCCTTAAAACGGAGGCCGGAATGCTAATTTACAAGTCTATAATTCGACCAACAATGTCAAAAATCAAAACTGAATTCAACTGCTATCCAAATGAACATTCTAGCATTCTAGCAACTGAACAGCCCATGATTTTTTCGATCGATAACAGGGGACTGTCAGAAAAGTACTCTAGCACATAATCCAAAGATCATGCAATCTTTCCATTCTTCTTCTTCTTCTTCTTCTTTTTCCTTGCCCTCCCTTTACGAACACTATTTTACATTTACACGAGCTAAACAGACTTTTAACTTGGAATATATTTAGGAGCTTAGAGCTCGCCCCGGTTGGGCGCTCTGGCCAGGGTGGTGTCCCTCGGGAGGAAACACCTGAAGCGGGAAAACTCCCAAGCCGACCTTGCAGCGGATAAGAACACCGCCACCTCCCAAGATAAAACGAACACTACAACAAGAGAACGAACGACCATAGCTGTTGACTTGCCCGGAAACATCTACGAATCAATCAATGTGTACCCCATTTGCGGATGGCAAGGCATTTTTCAGGAAGTCTTTTCATACATGAAGAAAGTGGAAATTGTATGTCGGAGTAACCCTTACAGGGTTAGCATCGTTAAGCCAACTCATCGGATCCTATCCATTTCAGAAGAGGATCAATAAGAGGGCGTAAACCGTCAAAAGATACACAAAATTAAGTGGAACCAAACACAAGTTCGTATTTCCCACATTTATTAACAGTTGCGAAGCCGAGTGAGTGAACGTTTTCAAACAATGTTGGTGAAATGGAAGCGCAATGTTTGCCTACGGCCGGGCCGTGTGATAGGAGAAGAAAATAATAAGTAGCTTATTATATGTTCAGCAGTGTTATTATGATTATTTTAGCATCTTATTTTTCTTATTATTATTATATACTTTTCTTTTGTTCCCTTACAGAAGAAATGTATTCTCAGTTCTAATATTTTACAATTTTCAAAATGTAGTATGTGACAAGATAGGAAGGTTATATTATTTTCAAATTGGATAGAAAAGCATGTAAATTTTTAGGTTTGAAGTCATTTTTCGGAATGAATTAATAAATGAATGAATAATTTCATAAATTATTTATGAATGTTGGACTAAATTATTCACTTGCAAATGTTGTAATGTGTAACGCTAAGGGGAGTAAACGGATATGAAAATGTATAATTAACAACAGACAAAAAATCCTGAGAGCGTGCTTGTGATGAATAAATAATTGCTTTTCAGTCCTGCATCAAAATTTGAGACGTAAAATATGGTAGTTGCATTTTATTGCATAGATGAGGAATCAAGAGCCTATTGCAACCCGCAACATACATTTTACTGCATCATCGCCCACTACTCGGAATCTGTAGGTCGTAGTTCCTTAAAAACAAGTTTTCGTCTACACGGACACAGGGAGTTGTCTATGTGACACAAAAAGTGTTATTTGTATATTCTTCTATTAGATTTAGGAAAGGTTCCCACGTCTCCGAACAGGGGTTACCAGAGACGCTGGAAGATGTTTTAAAAAATAAAATAGCTATATTCCGAAAACAACGCTTTAAAAAATGCTATTTACAGATATGAGAGTCTCTGTGAGGTATATGCTCTCATTAAGAATTTTTTAAATTAATGGACCTTCAACGAACTTACAAAACATACCAAAAAAGGTAGTATTTTAATAATTTCCTTTAAAATTTAACCTTCACAAAGGAATTGATATTCATTCAACAATAATTTTTATCAGCAACATTAAACACAATAAATCTTGAAATAGTAAATGATGTTGTCAGTAATTATTTTAATTTTTCTATGGAGTTTTACAAGTGAGTTCTTTGTCTTGAACGTAAACACATTAAATTGGATGCACTGAAACTGACACTGAATGTTTTTAATGTAGCAACTTTGCCATCGAAAATGTTTGTTAGTTGACTAGCCGAAGATTACTCTGGTACATGTTTGGCCAAGATGATGGTGCTATTTCAATTTCCGATAGGAAATTCAGACCGTTCCCGAAAGGTGGAGCTCAGAGAAATTCGGCCATACACAGCAGAATTGAGCAGAGCAGCATGAATCGGCCGGATGAACACAGCAGCTACCAGAATTGAGGTGTAACAGGCCTGCGGCATGGATCAGTCAGTATCGGCTGAAGGACATTGTTGAATCAGTCACTTGACAGTTATCACGCAGAGGTAATAATTCGTTGTTGCATTCCCTAATTTACATGCAATTTGAAATTGTGTTCGCCCAAGCGATTGTAGTGTTTGGGATGTTGGCCACCGCTTGAAGTAATGACCTGTTTGATGTCATGAACAGACATGGGGTTACTCAGGCGGACGTCATGGGATGACACGGTGGGTAGTTTAGAAGTGCAATTTACGACTTTGATGAGCGCGTCAAATACGCGCTTAACTGCGGCGAGACAGTTTTCTCTCCCTGATGCAGCAACTGACTCTTGCGGAGACGGAAATGGAACGGAATGTGTTTTGCATCGCACGAGATTTTGTCTCCTTATAAATTGCGCGCGTCTCCTTGCCTAGATTAGAGCAGAAGAATTTGCGTTTGTGGGCATGTGCGACGTTAAAGCTTGAGGCAAGGTAAGATAATTTGGAATTTTCTTGAATATATTTACGGTTACTGCTGCATTTTTTTTCACAACCCCGGGGACAAGTTCTTTGCTGCCGACCGTCACCCACCGTATGTGGTCGTGTAGTGCATGTTAGTTTAAGTGTGTGTAAGAAAGGGGTGAGAATAGGACAAGGAAGGGGATGAAAAGATCGCGCGTGATCCGTTACTTGTTTGTTAGAGCTCCGGCATTTGCTTGGTGTTGATCGGAGAAACTACGAAAAACTACCGATCGGAGCAGCCGACTACTAGAGTTCTCCTCCAAGCAACGACTGAATTCGATCAGCTATGCAGCTAGTTACCACCGGGACTCGAACCTAGGATCTTCCGGTCAAGGCATTGCAGTGACACCGGTTAAAGCCCTGAGCCACTTCTCTCGGTTGAGAAAGAGATATAAGGAGCGAGGGGAGAGCGACTCGCTACTTATATCATTGTAGTGTTAGTTTACTATTCATACGATCGTCTGACAAGTTCATTTCTTCTGTTATTGTACTGTTATTGATGTTTGATGTAGTCGATTCTGCTGTATTTTCTTGGTCTTGGGTTTGGAACAGCGGTCGTGTAATTTTGTATTGTGTGTTTTGATGACGACCTGGCTATTTGTATTTGGGATAGGAATTGTAAATGAACTTTTATTCGAGGACACATTTCAATTACACTGTTGAAAATGTGGTGTGCGAATCGAGCCACCATGGCGGTTGGCAAGCGGCGATTTGGACGTCGAGAACTTTTGCGGTATTTGCCACGATAAAAGAAGTGAGACTACTGATTCTGGAAGGCCTAAAGAATGCAAGTGAGCATTGGGAAGATGATTAGTTGTTAATGATAAAATAAACATGGATTTGAACAAATGCTGGTTTTTAGAAATTGTACATTTTTACGACACATCTCTGGAACTTAGTATTACATTTTTGGAATTTCCGCTCTTCTGGGTTCTCTAGCTATTCAGAATTTCACTGCCGTAACAATCGATAAAAGTCTTTTGGAATAACAGCACTTAGAAATTTGAATTTCCATATTAATTTTGAGATAATTATAAGCAAAATATGTAGAATATCATGCAAAGAAATAAATGCTTTTATCCAGGGGGAAGATTGATCTCGAGTTATATTTTGTGTGTACTATTAGATGAAACCAATAGGAACCTATTTCATTTTAAGAATTTAGCTCTTCTATTTATTCCTAATTCCGTAGCAATCATAAATGAGCAGAGACCAAAAAAACTGGTCAAATTAAATTAATTTTTATAATGGAAAAGTGGTCTATCATTGTTTTGAACGTGTCCATCAGACTTATTATATTTCTAAGAATTTGACCAAAAAGCTATTTTATGATGCTATTACGTTAATAAAATCGTCATAGATTAGCGCTTTTCTGTTCTCGTGGTACCTCGTAATATCTCTGTATCTACACGTGTGTGCTAAGCAATCACTCAGTTGGTCTTAAACTTCACTAATCTGCACGTGCGATCTCTATTGCTTCGGATGTACACTGAAGCACGCTATCCTGAGCCCTTCCGGACTCTTGCTTTCTGGACTCCGACGCTGGCCTCGGAATCCTTCCTCCTTTCCCTCCTCTTCCTCTTCTCCTATTTGCTGGGCGCACTGCCTCCGCCTCCATGAAACATGCAACGCGGAAATTAAACGCTCAGTCGCAGCCTTCCAAGAACCACGGCTGCTTCCTCTCGCCGCTGCACCGCACCACTCCGTCGCAACACGATCGCCTCCTCCACACTGCGATGCGATCTTACGCGAGTGCGACGGACTATTGGGAAACGTTATCTCTCGCGATAGATAATAGGGAGTTTGTGCACTCGAGTTTGCCCAGTCGAACGGTAAAGCTCAATCGATCTTCTGCGCATGCACAGTTTAATTTTCGCATCACTTTAGTGCATCTGCGCATGCGCGGAAGATCGATAGTGCTCTCCGCCATTGCGTGCACAAACTTCCTAACGATGTTTTGCCTCGTAATCGATTCTCTGTTAACGGGAGTGTAGTATGCAAGTCAGCTTGCTCTCCAAAAAAGTGCGCCAAAGATGAAAATATATGGATGTACACGAATAGTTACCAGAATAGTTACTTCTGTAGTAAGTGTGTAAATTTATTATTTTTGAATGATCAAGTTTGCGTCCTTCTCGAGATATTTAGGGATTCAGCCATCAGGTATCCTTCCCGAGATAGAGGAATTTCTGAGCCCTTTGGTGTTAGTCTCGAGAACCTCGGGCGATACTACTTCCATATTTTAATTCTTAAGAAATCTCTGGCAATGATTCTGAATATCACAGTAGATATGCCCTATCATGATAGGCACAGAATAGAATAACGCATTTATTATTTGTAGCGAAGGAAATATCACGCTAAGCTGCGCAAGAACATTCCGGCCAAACTTTCACAAAAATCTTGTACTCCTGCTTCGTATGGGTAGCTGATGGGAAGCTTAAAGTAACTTGAAAATTATCCATACAATAATACTAAAAACATTAAAAAATTGAGGTTATTTTGTTTAAATGCTTCGAGGCATACTTTCCCTTGCATGGTAATTGCCATTCATCCCGATTATTCACAACATGTAGTCCGCTAAAGAATGCCTTTAAAACACAATACACATACATACATAAATATCAGAAAACGGGATAACAACGTAGTGACTGTTTCCAATTCTGAAATTATTTTACCAACTATGAGGTTTGCCCATTGCTTTAATTCGAAGTCTGTAAGCTCATAGTTGTTTTTACAAATTCAAATCGGATTAACGTATATCTCCTTGGTCCTCTAAGTGTATGCTAGAGTTATAGTTTCTCGAAATAGTATGAATCTTTTGGTGAACAGGCTTCTAATTCTGATGGAAGTCCGTCATCAACTTACTCACCTTTTTTTTCACTCTCCCTCAGCCATGTTTTCGATTGTTCTGTTTATCGTAAAAAACTAAAAACGTTGGCTATAACTTGTATGATTTGGGACCAAAAAAGTTTTTGAATATTTCCTCTTTCCTTTTTATTTCCTTCTTTGATTAAAAAATGTAAAGTTTTAACACATCATTTAGGTAAATAATAAAAGCTTGATTTTGTATATGATATGACTCAAAAGATCATGCGCACCAATTAAATTATTCTAGCTAAAGTAAATTTTAAAAAAAATTATAAATATGATATATGCGATGCATGTAGAGAGCAAGTTTTCTTAGGTCCTCAACAAAAACCAAAATTTCAGGTAAATCTTTATTGTTGCAGATTAAGCACATATTGCTCTACTTTTTCCCACGATCATCACCAGAATTGAGAGATTTGTCATTCTGTAGGATCAACGTTAGTAACCCTGTTCCAGAAGCTGCCACCTGGGATTGGCATCACTGTTTGGCAGCTCATTGGAATTATGCATTTCTGTAATAAGTGTGATGCTTACTGGGCAGAAATTTTTTCAAATGTAAGAAAAGCTAGAAATCGTTTCGGCAAAAGGTCAAAATCTGGACTATAGAATGGATGGACGTACAGTTGGCCACACACGGACAGGGTCACAACACATTTTGTAGCATTTTCGCTGGAAGGTGTTTGATCTAATGAACTCACCTCGTGTTTTGTTGTATTTGACGATAATGCATGCAAGTTAAATTTTCTCCATGGATTTTTGACCGCTTTATATATTAATTCCTAACCTAGAAGTGAGTTATATTTAAATTGTAAACCGGCACAAATTACATGTGAGACGTCTTATGTTCCTACTGAGCTAAAACATAACAAATCTCCACTCTTATTTTCCGTTCTATAAAATCTATACTAAATTTAGCGATTAAAAATAGGAACTCGTCTATTCAATAGATCTTGTTTTCAAATGTTTAGATTAATATTTATCTTTTTTCTATGACACTTAGAATTTACACAAAATATTTTGTACGAAGCAAATGTTCAGGCTTCCCAGGTTACGGTATGCCCCACTTTCTCTGGACGGTGCATATCATATCATCAGAAAAGTATATCAAGAATCATACTCGTAATTTATGAAGGAGTACGTATTTTGTTGCGTGTTGTACGTACACACGCAAAGTCATAATTTCATTTGGTGATAAAGTAGCGTTTTCTTGAAAGTAAACTCTTCGAGTTGTCTAAACAGCCATCGAGACACGTAATTTTCCAACTTTTTACGTGCAATTCGTATTAGATTATCTCTATTCTCTTCTGGCACGTTAGGCACCGACAGACATTTACAACAAACACTCAAATGTTTTCAATCTTATTTCTACAAGAAATATACGTACGAAGATCAATTTCAACAACGATCAACACCAGGCGAATGCCAGGGTAGCACCCTACTACGACTACCTGGCAGGGTGGAACTGGCGTGCCGAAATGTGGTGGACAGGTGAGAGCTAGAAAGACGAGACAATTGCGAGGGAATGTGGTAGACAGCAATTCGAGGGCGGGATATAAGATATTTCTCTGAAAATCGCATAGGGGGCTCATATAAGATATAGCAAGGAGAGAGATTTCAAGATGAAGAGACGATCAGAAGAAAAGGAAAAGAGAAAGCTATAGATAGACTACCTGGCAGGGTGGAACTGGCGTGCCGAAATGTGGTGGACAGGTGAGAGCTAGAAAGACGAGACAATTGCGAGGAAAGGCGGTGGACGGCGATCCGAGGGCGCCCCGACCGGAGCGAGCGGGGCGTGTGGTGCAGCGAAAGACGCGGGGCGGAACATGACCTCATTTCCAACAACTCGTCCGGCGCTTGTGTTTGGCCAACCGGAAAGTCAGCAGCTTCGCGAGCGACAAAAATAACAAGCGCGAGCGTTCGACCACGGAACTCCGCTCTTTGTACAGGTGTCCCCGCGCCATTCGCCCCGTCCACGCCGCATCCTTCCCCTACCGTCCCCTCATCGCCACTCTCTCTTCTCCCTTTTTTTCTCATTTCGTCCCGTTCCGCTTCGTCCCGTTCAATTGCACCCTCCTTCCGCTTCGCTCCGCTCCACCCCGCACCGCCCTACCTCGCCGCGCCCTCTCTTGTAGCCTCGACAGAGCCCTCTTTGACTGTCATCTACCTGCACGCCGACTATTTTGTCAATATGAATTCGAGCGACAGAGAAATTCGCAAATAAATACAACTACCATCGGTCTGTATTATCGTCGGTCCCTGTGTATTATACCCGGTAGTACGGTGATATTTGAAATATTTTTACTTTACCAATGATTGCAAAGACTGCACTTGATATATAACGAAAGGAATACTAACTTAATACACAGTGTTGTTTTGGTGTTTATTTGCAGATTCGTCACTCTTTGCACGAGAACGTTCACGCTTTGGAAGAAGTCTTTCAGCACCTGGAGCTAATAAAAAAAAGTTACCATCGTCTAAAATTTTCTGAAAAATGCGCCAGATATGAAACAGGGCATTGAAGGATAAGGAGTATCTTGGAATTTGTCTAAAATTAAGGTCCGAAGATTACAACAGTTTGGCCATCTATTAGGAATGGAAGAAAGAATTCCAAAATTCTTCTGTGAAGAATCCGAAGGAAGCAGAAAGAAAGGAAGACCCTGTTTAAGATGGCTAGATGACTTTCAGATTAATGGAAAATCAACGGGAGTGGGTATGTGGAGAAGAAAGACAAAAGAGAGGAGTGAACGGATATTGATCGTCCAAGACGCCAGGGTTAACCACTAAGGTCCATAGTGCGACAGAAGAAGGAAAAAAGAATACTCTGCATCAAAGAGAAGAATCGGGTACGAGAAGAGTGATTGATTGATTCGTGTTTCCGTACGCGTCAAATACTCAGGTCATTAGCCCCATGTGTGCGTGTTTTTTCTTGGGAGGTGGCGGTGATCTTTTTCCCCGCTGGATGGCGAGATCCGGCGCCGACCTACCGTCGACTAGCGGGGTTTTCCCCTCAACCAGGTATCTCCCACCAACGAGGCACCGCCTCAGCCAAGACAAGCTATAAGCTCCCCATCGGTCTCCCGGCATGTGTGGTAGTGTAGTGTATGCTAGTGTAAGCGTTTGTGTGTAAGAGGAGAGGATAGGACAAGGAAGAGGAAGGAAAGATCGCGCGCGGTCCGTTTGTTAGGGTACTGCTCCGGCATTCGCCTGGTGTTGATCGGAGAAACCACGGAAAACTACCGACCAGAGCAGCCGGCCGCTAGAATTCTCCTCCAGACAGCGACCGCATTCGACCTAGCTGACAAGCTAGTGTCGAAAATCCTGCCGCCGTCGGGACTCGAACCTAGGACCTCCCGGTCAGAGGGACTGCAGTGACATCAGGTTGATGCATTGAGCCATCTCTCCGGTGGTACGAGAAGAGCCGGGTACGAGAAGAGTCGTGTACGAGAAGAGTCGTGTACGAGAAGAGTCGTGTACGAGAAGAGTCGTGTACGAGAAGAGTCGTGTACGAGAAGAGTCGTGTACGAGAAGAGTCGTGTACGAGAAGAGTCGTGTACGAGAAGAGTCGTGTACGAGAAGAGTCGTGTACGAGAAGAGTCGTGTACGAGAAGAGTCGTGTACGAGAAGAGTCGTGTACGAGAAGAGTCGTGTACGAAAAGAGTCGTGTACGAAAAGAGTCGTGTACGAGAAGAGTCGGGTACGAGAAGAGTCGGGTACGAGAAGAGTCGGGTACGAGAAGAGTCGTGTACGAAAAGTGTCGTGTACGAAAAGAGTCGGGTACGAAAAGAGTCGGGTACGAAAAGAGTCGGGTACGAAAAGAGTCGGGTACGAAAAGAGTCGGGTACGAAAAGAGTCGTGTACGAAAAGAGTCGTGTACGAGAAGAGTCGTGTACGAAAAGAGTCGTGTACGAAAAGAGTCGGGTACGAAAAGAGTCGGGTACGAAAAGAGTCGGGTACGAAAAGAGTCGGGTACGAAAAGAGTCGGGTACGAAAAGAGTCGGGTACGAAAAGAGTCTGGTACGAAAAGAGTCGGGTACGAAAAGATTCGTGTACGAGAAAAGTCGTTTACGAAAAGAGTCAGGTACGGTGCAGGAGCATCAGAAACAATGGCAGGCAGCTCTTCTTTCCTACGTGTCCATTCCAGTGTCTCAAACAAGTCCACCCCCGCAGCCAGCCCCACCGCGCGCGCGCCACGTCGGACGCAGCTCGGGCGGAATTGGCGTGGGCAGCGCGACGTGGCGCACTTTAAGAGCTCTCGCAAACGGCGCAATTAAAACAGCCGGGCGCACGCAGCCCGTGCGGTCGCCGCTCGCTCGCCATTAGAGCCCCGTGGGCGGCTGCGCTGGCCCAGAATTCCTCTCCCCCCCCCCCCACGACACCCGACATCCCGCCACGATGGCGGATCGCTCTGCAGCACAGCTCCAGGCACGCTGGCTTTGGGAGTACATCAGTGGCGAAGCAGAAGAGTAATCTGGGGGGCTTGGAATACCCCTAATTGTTTTCTCACAAAATCTGTCATTGTGTGCCGTTTTTTCAATATTTTTTCACTGATTCGTTAAAGAAAATTAAAATGTTTTTTACTCCTTTCTCCCCGCTTACGCGTGAGGATATTGGTAGGGCCCGTAGATGAGTGGGGAGCCTGCCAGTGGATGGACACCGGCTGGCTCTGCTGCGCATGTTCACAAGAGGGCGCGCGCTATCTTGTTTTCTCTCGCGGTCACTGAGCCAAGAGCCCAAGTCTCCCAGGTTACCCTTCACCTTCGCCACTGCAGTTCATCTCGTGTATTGCGCTTGTTGGGGGTCTATAAGGCGGAAAAACGAGATATTTTTTCGAATTTCTTTTGAACCATTCAGTATATTTTTTCTCTCGTAGTAATTTTATGCAAGGATTCGTAGAAAACAGGAATATTTTCGTATGTTTCTGTAAAACGTCAAACGCACTCTTAATATTACTCTTAACTTTGTTGTTTAAAATGATAATATTTATTTTACTAAAGTAAATATAACCTGTAAATAAGATGGGTAGAAAAGGATTATAAATGATTTTAAAGCATTAAATGAGAATTTCTTCCGAAAAATAGTTTAAATAATAGAAAATCTACCACAACCCTACCTTGAACTCAACCAATATTCTCAAAGAAATGGTCAAGCAATGGTGCGATAAATGTCATACTTCTGGTAGCCTTGCATTGATAGTAAATCCATCTGTACTTCATTAGAATGACGTTGTATTACCTGCTCATTAAGCGCTAGAATGTACTATTAATGAAGTGTAGAGAAAATGCTATAATACTGCAGCAAAAACTTCAATTTTTTCTCTGAATCATTTTGTGGTTCCCTAATCTTCGGAAAAGAGAAAAATTCCTTGCCTATATGTGTAGTGAATGGTTTTCTCTAATAAGTTGTGTACTCATAATCAACTTTTTAGGGGTGCCTGATACCGAAAAACATGTTCCGGCGTCCAGCCGTCCGTCTACCCACCTACCTATTCGTCTGTGAATAAGATTAGCGTATAAACCATTCACAGAGTTTTTATCAAAATCTATATTGCAAGATTGATTTACTTTACATGACCTATTTATACTATGGCTAGTGAAATATTTCACCTCTAGAAATTTCATTCAGTGGGACCGCACTAACCGGGGAAAATTCTATGCTCCCACTTGATATCTCGATTTGTGTGGTGTTCAGTGCATGTTGAGTATGTGTTAGAGTGGTATAAAATAGGAAAATATCGTGCACATTACATTCCCCTTTGTTACGATACTTCTACGGCATTTGTCTGGAATTGACTGGAAAAAACACAGAAACAATCCATCAGAGCATTCGGCTTCTAGAATTATCCGTCCCACAGTGCTCTAATTTGACTCAGCTATGTAGTTTCTCCCGAAAATACACGTCCATCGAGATTCGGACTGTAGTACCTCCTGGTCAATACTGACAGAGTTTAGCTCATATGTATCATTGTCGCACCCTTTGCAGCGTCTCTAAACGGAAGATCCGAAGGTTTGACTCCCGATAGTGGCGGATTTTCGATACTCGCTTCACAGCTAGGCCGAGTACAGCCGCTGCCTGGAGGAGAATTCTAGCGGCTCTGATCGGTTCTTTTCCATTGATTCTCTTGTAAGTAGCAGACGAATACCGGCGAAGAATCCTAATAAAAGGGCACGGACTTGGCGCGATCTTTCCTTTCTCTTCCTTGTCCTATCCTCACCCTTCGTTTACACACACACATACTTACATGCTCTATACTAACATACATGTCGGGAGAACACCTGCGTTTGTCCCGCCTGAGGCGGTGACTCCCTGGGGAGAGAAACACGGAGGTGCAAATCCATCCGCACGCCGAAGTGTAGGGTGGCGCCGGATTTGTTCATCTAGCATGGGAACAACACCGCTCCCTCCAGGTGTAAAAGATATTCATTATACTAACGGCACTAATAACCAGAGATGGCGTCCCCGGAAAAATTGAACAATCGATAAAAATAATTTGTTTTACATCCATTAATGTTATATTTTTAGTTTAAGGACCCTTTAAAGCAAAAAAAGAAAGCTTAAAAAATAAAGTGTAGAGCAGTAACAATATGGAGTTGCTCAAGATACAACGATCTTTTAAAATAGTTAATTATACTAATGTTTAAGGTTAGCAATCTAAGTGGTAGGCTACAATTTACCAGCAAGATATGGAATGGGCTGTAATAATAATAATAATAATAATAATAATAATAATAACAATAATAATAATAATAATAAAATCAAAACATATTTAAATATATCAGGACAACCTAGCGTTTAACTGCCGTTTTATTCCAATAAAGCGAAATAAATCTATACAGGGAAAGATATATTTCCTAGAAAATGTACAGGAAGTCATATTTCAAATTGATATAGAACAATGTTATAAACTAAGAAATGCAATAGCTAAAGAACACGCACTTTCTAGATTCGCTTTCACGTACGCAACTCCACCTTCAATTCAACAAGACAACCACCTTCTATTCCATGAAGTTTTCAAGGAACACATTTTGCTTTTTTCTAGAACAAGATATAAAAGGATCTTGAAGAACGCAAGGAAGCAAGTCTTCTCTTAAAAAGAGATGAGTTCATTTCCGACAAACAAAATGGGAACAAATAAGAAAATAAAATACAGAGAAAGACCCGTCTTGAAATATAGCAGACTGGAAAGTGCTACAAATACATTTTAATGCACAGAGAAGAAAAATACTGACCTAAACATTTGGCATGTTGTAAATTTAGCTAGTAAAATTATACTAAGGAAAGTTTTCTTAGGTATTCTTCCAGCTGAAGTTCTGCACTTGATCTGGTTAGTTATTTATTAGGACATTCGGTTATTCATTAGAAGGGAAAGAAACGAATTCTACGAATACTCAGTATACAGTTTGTATTGTAAAGAATCGAAATAAGGTGTTATATTTCGCCCATATTTGATCACTCAAGATAATACAAGTATGTATAGATAATACAAGTATGTAATACTTGTATGTATGGATGCCAACTGGAATAAAATCACAGGTTGGCAATGTTGTGATGTCGTAGGGACGATCGATTGAAGAAGACGGACGGACTCAACAACCAGAGAGAAAATGTTCCTTCTGAAATGAGGACGTAAATAATTAGAATTTTTTAGTCAGAGTGACGTAAGTACGTGGATCATTTGGATATGATAAAGCCAATATCATATTGGCTACATTTTTGGTTGAGAATACAACGGAAACACAAATGGACTAGAATATTTGGGACTATCGATATAATGAAGTGTACTTATGGAAATGGACATACGGGATGGACATTTGTGATTTGAAAGATATTGAAGGTAAACCTAAGACCTAATACAAATTAAATTGATATTTTTATTTCCCACATTAAGTAAAGTTATTAATGGAAAAGTAAAAACCATCTTAGTATATACACTCGTCTGTACAGTGTACCCCTCCACGTGTCGTTCCTCCTCGCCCCACCTCGCCCCTCCTTGGCCCTGACCTACCCACCTTGTTCTTTGCTGCTTCTTCCGTTGCCACCCTACCTCACCCCACCCTCACTCGTCAGGCCCCGCCCCAGCTGTGCATCATCACGATCTACTATCATATTTGTTACGATCATCATTACTACCTCCTACATTGGTATAGGCAGCTGTAAACACTGGACGCACAGTTGTTGGCATGTTTCCTACAAAATTTCGAATAACCAAGATAATATCAGGTATTACTAAACTGATACGAGTTTACTGAAATACACAGTATTTGTCAGACTTAAGATACTTTTTCCTACGCACTGTCTCCAATATAAATCAAAATTAAAACAGTGAAGAGTGACGAACTACTCCGAGAAGACTCTTTTGATTTCAAAGGACTGTGGAAAACATCTTGGGCCTTATCCTGGCAGAAATAGACTATATTAATGTACGGGATAATCTTGTTCAGTTTTGTTTACTGGGTCAGGAGTATGCAACACGCATTGCGTGTCATCAAATATTTATGGCGCTGCTCCGACATTCGCCTGTTGTTGACCGGAGAAACAACGAAAAAATACAAGTTAGAGCAACCGGCCGCTCTAATTCTCCTCCAGGCAGCAATTGAATTCGAACTAGCTCTCTGGCTAGTGTGGAAAATTCTGCCACCCTAGAACCTCCCGGCCAGAGGCACTGCAGTGATGCCCTGAGCCACCTCAGCCGATTTGCATCCTTACGATCAGGATTGAGGTTGATCCCTCATCCTAACATCACCCATTCCTATGATTGGCAAAAAAATTCCGACTTCTCTCTGTGTAAGCGGATATCAACAAAATCCAGGAGGTATATGTGGTTCTAAAGGAAAAATAATATTATTTTTTAATCTATTCTATTTTTTAAACTGGAATTAAATAGTTACATTTCTAATTTTTGCATATAAAAATAAAACGATGAAAATTACAATATTCCTTACGGAAGCAAAACCATACCATTTTTAAGGAGGGTTTTGATGAGCAAACCTGATTGAAAAGTATATTTTACTGCAACACATTTCTTTTGTTGCAATATTACAAATGCACAAATACATTTGTTTGGAGTCAACCCCAGTTGAGCAATTCGTGTACCAAAATAAATTACAATCTAGGTTTAATTTAGTTTTCACAATAGTTAGAAGACGGGAATAATACATCTGTTTCCCCGCAACACAATTGTTTATTTGGATGGGATGCTAGCAATCAAAGCAAATTGCCTTCGGACTCCCACAATAGTTAAGATATTATTGAAACCATTTGTATTCCATTAAGCGTTATTGAATATAAACACATTACATGTCCTTAAAACGCAAACCTCGACGTTGTAAACCTATAACATCGCAACAGAAACTCATTAACATTTCATATAGTCATCACTATCTGTACCTGTTTCAGGTCAGGCGTACAATATGCGCCTGTTGATTAAACATTGAATTCATTTAGAATTGAATGGAGTAGCCCAGTTTTATTTCAATAAAGTAATTCACGTTGCGTTATGTAGGTAATTTATGTCGGTAGGATTAAAGCAAGAAACCAGAGGTCAATTTAAGTGAAAATAGTAGAAGATAAATACCACGGTTGTAAGAAAATCAGGAGTACATGTAATTGGTGGTAATACAGGACAAGAGGAACAATGGCGGAAGGAAAAAGGCGAAGTGAAAACTAGTTGCCAAATGTCCACCTTTGTCTAGGGATGACACGGCCAGAAGGCCAGAAGTGAACGCTCGAGTGCTCAAGAAAGCTTTGCAAACTCCCTTCCTTTACCGCCTCATGTAATGGACAGAAGGAAAGCGAAGTGAACTCTTACGCTTACGTATTGTGTTGACGTAAGATGTGTGCTTAAAATTTATTTCTTACCAACATGAGGTACTGAAAGACAAGACACCAATATTAATCACAACCTGAAATTGGTCAGGAAAAGGGATGGTATAAAGTATAACGTACTCCCACCACACCCTGTCCTCCCTTGACCCACTCTCCGATGTGTTGCCCTGTTACTATCCCCCCCCGCCCGATCACACACTGCCCTGTTTCCCTCGCCCATGCTACTATGTCCCCTCCTCATCTCCTCCATACTTTTCCCTTTCAAACAAAAGACAATGTTCACTTAGTTAATGTCTTTCTTCTCGGTGAATTATCTTCAATGAATCATGCTGAAAATGTAATTTTTCAAATCATTGTTTATTTACATTAGTATATCTGTGTTTGTTATGTTAATCAGAGTTAAATACTTTGCTAATTTCATTCTCTTTCTGCTTTCGTTCTATTGTCTTGTTTTTTAGACGTTTCGGTATGCTAGTATTGAAGAAATTGTTTATAATTTTCTGTACCTTTCGTAAATATTTGATTTAATTGTGGGAAATCGCTGGAAACGTGATGCGTAATAATATTGAGCAATATTTTGACAACTAACAGTGCAAACAAGTGATGAGATACGAAATGTGCTATGACCTTATAAAGCATTAACAAGTACATGCTGGTTACAAATATCATTCAAAACATATGCCCACTATGGATGCTTATATTTTTCACAAAAAATATCAAACCAGAACACGCCTCAGCAAATTGTTTTTTCTCTTTAAGCTTTCACGTATTTTTATTTTGTTCTGTAGAGGTGGACGAGAGCTTGGTGTCGTACTCGTGTAGTTAATTCCTGCGCGCACTCCAGGGATTATTATTGCATCGCGATCCTCCACTGCTCCCACCTCCAACCTGCCCCGCCTTGCTAACCCCGCCTTACCTAGCCCCGCCATCCCGTCCCGTCCCACTCCCCCTCACTCCCAAGCCGCGCCCCGTCCTGCCCCACCCTGAAACGTCCCGCCCCCACCCCATCCCGCCGTCGTTTTGCCAAGACCCCCCGTCCCGCTCCGCCTCGCTCCGCTCCGGCTCGCCCCATCCCGCTCTGCCCCGTTCCGTCACATTCCGCCCCGCCCCGCTCCGGCTCTCCCCGCCCCGCTCTGCTCGCTCGGTCCTGCTCTTCTCCGTTCCGTCACATTCCGCCCCGCCCCGCTCTGCTCGCTCCGTTCCACTCCACCCCGCTGCGCCTCCCCGTGCTGCCGCGCCTTACCGTTGCGTCCCTCCCAGCCCCACTCCGTCCCTAACCGCCTCCGCTTCGCCTACTCCCCGCCGCCCGGCACGTCCCGCCCAGTCCAGCCCTGCCCCGTTCCGTTCCGACACGCCCCGCATCGCTCTACCCTGCTCCGTACCACTCCGTCCTGCTCCGCCTCGCCCTGCTCCGGCTCGCCCCGCCCCGCTCCGCCCCACACCGTCCCACTCCGCCCCATGCTGTGCCCCGCTCCGCTGCGCCTTCCCGTGCCACCGCCGCCCCACTCCCCACCCTGCCGCCGCTCCGCATACTCCCCGCTGCCTCACCACGCTACCCCGCCCCCCGCTCCCACCTCCTCCCGCCCAGCCCCACGCCGCCGCCCGGCTGATCGAAGCGACGCGTGTTCCCGCGGGCACCCGCCCGGGAGCGGGGACGCGGCGCGCGGGGTCGAGGGGCAGAGGGATCGCCCGCAAATATTTGCGGTGCTCCGGCGGCGCTCCTCTCCGTCTCCGGCGGCGGAAACGCGCGCGGCTATCAGCGCGCACAAACACGGCTCATTTGCGCCTGCGCATGCGCACCCCCCTTCCCCCCACCGGGGCGAACACCCGCGGGGCGCGCAGGTGACCTCCCTCGCCCGCCGCGGCGCGAACCACGGCGCCGTGCCATAACACACCGCCATAATACTCCCGAGGCTAGAGGGGCTTTTGACATGAGCGTCGAAAGGATATTGCGTCTTATGTCTAACAAGATATCCGACGTTGAGAGAAATTTCTTCACATACAACCTTTCTGAAAGAGGAAAAATATCAACTTTATATAAATTATAACGTTCGAGATTGTTATTTTCAAAGTAATTGGTTCAGCTATTAATAATGTACTATATTGTTTTTCATAGTATTGTACATTACATTCATATTGATTAAACATTTTGATCTTACGTACGGCTACTGGCGTCTTGCGAATCTATTTGGTACTAGTATTGCTGCACCGTTACCGGCCTCAGGAGGAATACATTAGGAACCAATCTGCTCTTAGCGACAGACGAAAAATAATGATTGCGACTCATACAGCATAATTATTTAAATTATTTATTTTCCAGACTTGTGTTTTATAAATATTTCCCAAACTTCGAAAGGGCACTGCACCAAAACTGAAGAAGAGTCTGAAAAAATTTCGTATCTATTCATATTCTAGGTTTTTGTGCTACCGATATGGGTTATGTGTAGCTGAATTTACTTTTATTAGTGTAGTACATAGTGTTTTAGTGTAGTACATAGTGTTTTAGTGTAGTGCAAGATAGTCAACTTTAGAATAAGCTGGAAGTATCGGGAATGAGATTAAACTTCTACAGATCGGAACAACGGGAAGACTATTTAAAAACTTTTGAACATTCTGTTTTTCTTACATTTAAATTCCAGAATGGCCGATTGCGCACTCAATATTTCGTGAGAAAGATACGTGTACTAGCATTTATAATTAGTTTTTACGAAGTAAAAAATAATCTGCGCCTAACTTGTAAGAAAGCCAGCCATGCTTATTCAGAGATCTACGCACACTCAATCGTGCTCTGTGCACACTGTGCATAATTGAACCATTGAACGTCTGTACTCTGTGCATAATTGAACCATTGAACTTCTGCACTCTGTGCATAACTGAACCATTGAACTGTTTCATTCACGCGATGTTTATTATCTGTTCGCGTCTGTGTAGAAATAAAAAGAATACTGCTCATCACAAGAGAAAATATGTGTGAAATATGTGAAAAAAGCAATTTATTTGACTTAATGAACGTTAAAGAATGAATTAATATTGCTTCAATACCTTCAAAAATGTTGAATGCCAAAAAAAACGACAGATACAACAAGAAAGAGAAGGGTGCACAATAATCACACTACCCCACAACTAAAGCTACAAAAGTGAAGTCACGTAAAACACACTTGAAACCTATTGTCAACAGACGTCCAACGCTTAATTGATTTTATAGAATGAGATCATTACTGTGGAATTAATATACAACAACCAAGGGGTTTACAACTAAGTTTTTGAAAGAACCCTTTCACAAATGTAAGAAGGTATAACTTGCGACAAGAAGTTTGCGCAGTCGACACGTTTCCGCAGTATCGGCGACAGCGGAACTCGTGAGCTTTCGCCGCAAGAAGATCGATATTACGAGCCGTCGACGCTTCGTAAGTTATGCATTGCCGTCCTCCAGACACGCCGGCCTGTTCCGTTTCGTTGAACTTCGAAGCTGGATATAGACGCGCACCCTCTCGAGGCTTTGGAATCCAGCCAGGGAAACCGATATTTATGTTGCCGCAGGATATCTGTTTGCGAGGAGAAATTTTAGATCCGATCGCCTCACGATCAACTGAAAAGAGCCAATGGGGTCTCCACCAAAACGAAGAAGAAAATTTTAGAAACGGCAAATACTGTATTTTATGTTACGTACGCTAGAACGCAAACGTAATACATGCATGGCGTTTATGTAGCAAAAATTGTAAGAATGGGGAAAGGTGTTCGAATTTGATTTGTCTGTTAACAAACACAAGTAGAGGAATTATAGTTTAATCAAATTGTTTGGATCTTACAAAAAACGCGAACTATAGTTTTTATTTTAAACTAGTAGTGCTATAAAAGCACACATTTTCTTGTATCATTTCTTACTGCTCGTCTATATACACTACCACATACACTTTCAAAAGTGTTTTCAACCTGCTACAATTCCTTTACGTTCGGAGTCTCGAACTCAGATCCTCAAAATTATTTTTCCGACAATCTTATCACAACAAAAGCGCCGTATGGCAATGAACTTGAACGTTCAGCTGGAGTTTTTCGTGCACAAACGCAAATTTCATTTAAAATCTTATAATTGCTAATACATCTTGCCCGAAAACTTTGTTTTACATTTATTTCTACACTCAGCTATGGAGGCTGACTTGAATGCTTAGGATTTATTAGATATTAACACTTTCCTTTTTGACAGAATTCTAGATCGAACAAAATAATTTGATGCCCGTCAGGTACTTGCGGCATGAAACGTTTCATTCCGCTCACCGCGGAGGGTGAAGGGTGAGCTTACTGGCTTCTCAAATCCTCTGAGGACGATTTTGGTTGGGGTAAAATCAATAGTGACCTTGGCCGTGCGGCAAGTTCAAAATCCAAGAAGTTTCAATTTCGCAAAAAAAAAAAAAAAAAAAAAAAAAAAAACCCTCTGATTTATCCCGACTATCCCGTTTTCATGTTTTGCTTAGCCGGGGAGCGTTTTAAGTGTTGCTGCTGCTGGGGTTGTTATTGTTGTTGTTGTTGTTTTTCTTCCTCGTCTTCTTATTATTTTTGAAAGGGCAATAATAGATACCGAAATAATGTTCAGAATTTGACAAAACCAAATTTGATGATGAAACCAAGTAATTCTGTATTGCCAAAATACGTTTGGTTTAATAAATCTACAGCAACGTAAATCACCAGTTGACTCAACACTTCCTACGGAGTAAGTAGAGTGGCAAAATAAAACATGTGCAGACATTCGTACGTGCCTGTCACCTCAACTTAATTGTTCTAACTCTGCGTATGAAATATTGTTTTCGAATTGCACTTTACTTATCACGGGGCTGAAAGCTACCAACGTGCCTATAAACATGAAATAGAAACAAACCTCTGTGCATAAGACAAAAGTGTGATAAAAGTAAATGTGATACAAGTACCTTCTGTACACATTGTTTGAAGGGTTTGTGTGTGTCAACAAACTACATATAATAATAAATAATGATTGATAATGCAATATAAGGGATAATGATAAAGCAATGATATGATAATTCAATATGATTGTGGAACTACGCTGTTTTCTATAAACAACCGTATTCATCTACATACTCGTACAGGCGTAAAACGTAAATACTTGTAAGATTAATTACAATAATATGGCACGAAAATGGTGACGATAAAAACGCGTTACAATTACTAATACACTTTCTTTATTACGTTATTACTTATAAATATTCATTAGTTTAATGGTACTCTCATTGTCTCAGGTCTCTGTTGTTTACTATGAGCAAATTATTAAAAACAATTTGTTCCGAAATTCCTTAAAATAAATGCGTACATTTCTTTAGAATAGGGTTGCGTGAAGATACAATTTCCGTGGAATTCTACCGCAGAGTTAACAGCAAAGGACTTTATGAGGCGCAGCTTCCTTGGCTCCATGCCAATTGGCCCACAGACTTGTTGGTGGCTCCGCAATGACCATGCCTTCTTTGTCCTGACCGTCGAAAGCATCTCTGTATTTGTCGCTCCTCCCTACTTGTCGTCCAAAATGCAAACTACGGCTTTCGCCGCTGCAAAGCGCTTCTCTGAAACGCAGCGTTTGATGTTGCCCATTCACGTCTTTGTCCCAACGCAGTAGCCTTCAGGGATACATTGCTCTAATCTAGTCTTACCATGACGCTGTTATATCGTCGCCATCGTTGCTATTCTCAGTTTTCAGGTTATATAATTCCTAGAGACCTTGAGGTATTAAGCAGTATAGCTAAAAGACCCGCAAAAACTGATTTAAGACCAATTTTAGCGTTGAAATATACAACATTTCTAGTCATTTATTATGAAATCACTGGGATGTTGACAAGTTACAGGCATAAATACTGCAACCACCCATACTTTCGGTCATCAGTCGATTTAATTGTGGTGAGGCGTCCCTTTGAATTGATATTGGTGATAAGGAGTGGAATTCTTTTTTAAGAATATAATGATTCGAGAAAATTAGAAAAGATAACAACAAATTGTATTCTGCAAATGATCACAAAGTACTGTCACAAACAGAAATAAAATACACAGAAACAAAAAAATTACAAACGCATATAAACTTACACAGCTATACCTCAGTAAATACTTAATATGGACTTCATCGAACATTTCTTTCAATGCAAATAAAAGAAATCTTCAAACGTGAGTTGCAATCAAGTAACACAGTATACTAATCCTTAACAAAAGTAACCATAAAAACTAATTACATACATTACATACATTTGCATTAATTTTGAACTAATAAATGTGTTTGTACTTGTGAAAATGAAGGAAGATTACTAGTAGTTTGTTACTTTAACAACAGTTTTTCCTTAACATTCAAACTATTGCCTATGAGAGCGGTGGCAGGAAACTATACTTGACCTTGAATGGGAGATACTGTTAAGTTTCCTCCCTTACAAGACACCACTCAGTTCTCCAAATTTGATCCCTTACAAAGTTTTCCCACTACACACTTCGTTTAGTCGTTATTCCCTGACGTAGATCTTATTTCCGACAGCAATTTTTTATATAAGGATGACTTCTCATATTTCAATTTTAACAGCAATTGCCTTGCTCTCTAATCTCTCAGTCTCAATAGTCTACTTTAGGCAGTTCAGTGTTCCAGTAATACACAAATTGAAAAACAACAACAAGAAACAGTGTGCCTGAGTTTTATTCCAGTGCGCGGAAATACTATAAGGTAAACGCTTATTGGTATGGTTACTAAAATTTTACTTGAAGCCAAAATGAATAATATTTTAAATGAATCATAAGCTTAATCAATTTTCAATCCGTCGATATAATCCTTTCATGTTAAATTTAGTTGGCGCTTACCTCATTTCACGAGCTTTGCTTTGTAACATGAATTATCGTTTACATCATATTTCAAATCACTTTTACAACTTCCATCGACAGTTACAAGAGCGATCCTTCTAATCGATTGCTTCGACGGCTACTCAATATTCTCCTTTCCTAATGTCTCGGTTGACATAAATTTTCGTTCTGTGAATTTCTTCAGTGTTTAGTACAAAACGCTGACAACCGCTTGATGGTTGCCAGTTGGCGTGATTGTCGCACGATTCGAAATGCAGATTTATATTTGATGTGCTACCTGCCTTTGAAACACAAGGCAGGCTGTCACAATACTAAGGGTGCCATGTGGCTGTCATCCGCTATCACAAAACTTCCCGCACTCAAAGTTTTGAATTGAATGGTCATTTAATTTTATCAAGGAAATCCGTCACTCAGACGAAAATTGTGCATGCTAATTATTTGAATGTAAGTCGCAGATTTTAGAAACGGTGCGTGTAAAAGTCGTGAAAGTTAACAAAATTATTAATTAATTAATAAGCAATGTTTCAGTTCAATATATCTGTAGTAAGTGAAAATAACATCTCCTTAACATAACTTTCATTACACTTAAGGTCATTTATTTCTTAGCATTATAGTTTTAGAGTGTTTTTCCTTTATAGGTCATTTTCAGGTATGTTTTCTGACCTACACCACTTTCGCTCTCAACGGTTCGTATGTAGAATTCCATTCCATGAAATTTCTGACAAATTATTCATTGGCAAAACGGGGTCATTTCTGATCTATCTATATGACCTAGAAGTTTGTAACATTCATTCAGAGACCTCTGTATATTTAGGAAATTTTAGGAAAATATTAGTATTTCCATCAAATTCACCACACAACTATTAATACCTCGAAAAAGTGTACATGATATCATGATATCATTTAAAGTTCTAAAATTTATGGAAAAATTACATTGAAAAGATCTAGTCTCCGTATGTGTATGTGTGTGTGTATATATATATAAATGGATGGGAATATATATATATAAATGGATGGGAAAGGGGAACTATTGCTTCCAATTCAGAAACTTAACGCTCGCACTCAAAACATATTAGCTGATAATAGATCTCACTTCATGAAAGAATTAGGAACATTTTTAGGAAAGGTTCGAACTGTCAGGGAAACGGTAATCAGGGAATGGGAAAACAGCACTGGTTAGTAGTACGAGCGGAGCCTAGACCGGAGATGAAATAATTAATTCAATAAGCAAGAGATAATTAAGTTAACTAGAAAGGTAATCAGTAATGCTAATCATTAATAATTAGTAAGTTAGTAATAATTAAATTAGGCAGTATGCGATAATTAAGTTAATTAGTAGAAAATTGTTCGAAGAGGCGGTGGTGCGGGCGATCTTCTGTGGCGGTGTTTGATTTCAGAAGCCGTGGAGGCCAAAGACTGGATGGAGAAGATGCCCACGCCAGGAAATAAATAAATAGTTTAGAAAAAAAATCTAGTAGTTAGCATGTACTCGTCTTCTGACGGCAGGTTTTTCCCCCTTCAGGGGTTTTTTCCTCAGCCGTACCTTATAGTCTCCTTTCCGCGACTTTGATGCGATGAAGAGACCATTAGGGGTGAATACCAGAATTCGAAAGGTTAGAATGCGGTAGGATGTAGGTATTGTAATGGCTCAAAGGCCTTCAGCCTAGCCACATAGTTAAAAAGAATTGCAATTTTGCATAAATTTGTTATAATTACCTATTAAATAAAAATAAAAAATATATATATATATATATATATATATATATATATATATAGATTTATTATTAATTCTGCAATTAAGTATTATTACTTGGTGGCAGAATATTTAAATTACAAGAGAGTAGTTAACTTAAAAAAACAAAAAAAACAAAAAAAACAATAATTATTTTTATATATATATATATATATATATATATATATATATATATATATATATATATTGTATCTCGTATATTTCTAGTGAGAACGGAATGGAAGCGGACGGGCAGTGTGCGGAATATCTAGTCTCTGTAGGTATAACATATATTTCTAATGAGAACGGAATGGAAGGTGACGGGGCGGTGTGCGGATGCAGGAGTTCGGTGTCCAGGCGCGCCAGTCGAGCCATCAATAAGCGCCAGCCTGACGGCTTACAGCGCAATAGGCCTGCGCGCGCGATGTCGCGATGTAGCCCCGTCACTCGCGCTCGCGACACGCGGTGATACGCGCGGGCGGGCGACATCCGGTGATTTCTCTATCGATTCCTCTTTACCGGATGGAGTCGCTGCAGCAGCTACACACACAAGTTTACGGTCTTCGTACTCAAGTCGACCGATTCGAAATTGAACATGAGGGGATAGAGAATGAGGGAATGGATTTAATGGGGCACTAATAAAGAAGGACATTCTAAGGACTCTAACCTCTAAAATGCAAATTCGTTCTAGAAGATAAAATAATAGAACACGTCAACACCTTCAGAGTTTTAGGATGTGATGTATCTTACCTCGGCGAAGCAGATGTGGGTAAGAAGATTGAAAAATTCAATCTGATGTGTGGCACGATTAAAAACTCTCAGAGGCAAAGTTCGGAGGGATGCATTGCTCAAGTTCTGGAAAGTGATAGCAGTGCGCCAATCCAAGCAGCGGAGATTAGAATTTTAAGATCAATTTTGGAAGTAACAAGAAGAGACAGAACATGGTGTTGGTGAACACGTAGTGAAATTTGACAGACTAAATACAATCCGGTCTTGAAGAAGAGTTAACTGCGCTTGTTGAATAGCTCACTCAAACACTTGGAAGAAAACTGTAGCCAACAAACGAGGACGAGGAGCAAGAAAATACTACTGAAGCATTACTGCCACATCATCTTGAGTATGCTTGGCGTGTGCCGAAGCAAATCTGAGGAAACCAAATCTTCCTGCAGTGTTTGGCCGCTGGCCAATAGCATCAACGTCACGATTTAAACAAGTTGGCATTGAAGATAGTCGAGCAGTTGTTGCGAAACCCAGATTTAAATTCACAGACGAGAGATACGCCTGACGAGATCTTTTAAAATCGCTGACTAATAAGTGATTAATCGGGATATACATATATCCGATATTAGAATTTTATAAATTGTAGGCAGACATAATTGTATTAAATTTAATATAATTATAGACTTATTGAATGTTCACACGCCATTTCTCCGAAAACTGCTCCAAATTGTTTCTTTAAAAAAATTAACGATATTGCCTGATAGACTGAACGTGACATAAATACCACTTAGACGTAGTTCTTTTGTTTTTTAAAATTACACAAATGTAATTTTTTTAAAGTATCTTTCACACCGTTGGTATTACACTGCCGCACATTTGTATATCTCGAAAACAAAAATGTTTTCTGTGAAAAACAGCTTCAATTTTCGCATTTACAGAAACACTTAATCGGCATTTCCTTATAAATTACTCAGCGATTCGTTCGCGGGTTCTATTCCCGCCATGAGCGTGGTTGTTTATCCCTTGCCTCGCATATATGTTGTGTCGTGGAGGACCTCTCGTTCTGCTGACACCAGATTAGGGACCCCGCAAATATGTTGGTGTCCAGTGTATGGTCGAATATATGTCTCTTCGGGAGGTAAAGGGTAACCGACTGGATAAAAGCCGTAGAAGGAAAAAGGAACGCTTAAACGGTATATTTTCAAAAGTGGTCCTTAACTTTTGAACGAAAATTAAATATACAGCTAGGTTTTAATCTTTTGTATAATTCTTAGTCATATTTCACTTCTACCATTAGAGGAAAATTTTAAAAACGTGAAAAAAATGAATTTTGAGTGGTGATAAATGACAGCTGGGCAGGGTAGGCAGTACCAAAAAAATAGCCCGTTCCAAAGAAATTAGAAAAATGACTATTACAAGAAAGTTGGTGCCATTCGGCATCAACACTAATTTTATTTTTCTTCTGTTACTGTTTTTTTAATATTTGGAATTAACCTTACTTCAAAAAAATTAGGCAGTTGAAACACCTCCAACAACGCTGATCTTTTTTTGGTGCACGGCGTGGTGGGTTAATTGTTGAGTTCTATATAGTATTCTGGAGGAAAGGAATCGCAATGTAAGTACTTATAATGGTCAAGTGATTGAGTATTGTACTCGGAAATGACAATTTTCGGGAGCACAAAAATAGGTGTTTCATATATACGACCCTTCATTCTGTATAACGTGCGCATTAATCTCATTCTCTTCCTGGTACATCAGGGCAGAAAAAGTATCAAAATTTGAACGCCGGAATATGTTGGAATGTTAATTATTAATTTTATAAAGCTATTTAAGACATTCTAAGAACACCTACCAGACACTGTATTGTACGATATGTCGCCGCAATTAGACCCATCAACTTACTCAATACTTTAATTAATTTCTGGCACGACAGAGGTATTTTTCTCTACGAATTAATATTATATTTTGGAATTCCACAGGAAGTTCTAGAACAACAGATCTGGCGGGTAATAAATCATAAATCACGAAACTGCAAATTTTACGTCATTATTTGCTTCTCTTGTTAAGAGATGATTAATGTATCATTCAACACGTTGTCCCTCCCTGCGGGAAACAAGAGATGGTAGAAAAACTGCAGGGCATTGACCCGTGGTTTCAGCACATCGCTCTTTGTCTGGCGCGTATGTGATAGGAGTACGGTTTTATAACAAGACAAGCGACAGATTATTTTTTTTAAATATATTCAAATAATTTTCTTGTCTTTCATTGTTTGAAATCCTCAACTTACTTTCAATGCATCAAACGTTATCTAAGAATCATAGTAACTTTCAACTACGTTTCAAAACAGAAAAGATCTTATAATTGAAGAGTAATGCTTTTATTAAAATGTGATTTCATTCTAAATTTCATTATTTTCAAACACAAACACTATATTCTTATAAATATTAGATATTCGTACATACTCCCCATTTCAATATTTTGGTATCACTTTACTGAATAACTGGGTAAAATATCTATAATATATTGAACATCCCTTTTATTGTAACTATCACAGAGCGACGTAACTTTTACTTCACTTTACTACACCCTAATTCATAACACTAATCAATATAAATGTAAAATTAAATAAGTTAAAATGGAATGAAAGAATTTGGCAAGAATTACAATGAAGCAGAATTGCATTTTCCGAAAACACAGAGTTGAGTACAATATGACTATTTTGCTTTTATCCATTAATTGCGGATTCTACTACTTCTACTCCAAATGTTTGGAAAAGATATATATTTATATATTGGCTTTAAATTATTATTTAATTAAATAAAATGTTTTTGTTAATAATATATAATGTATGCACATAATAAAATAAAAGAAATGCAAGTTTTTTTATGCATTTTTAATGAAACAAATTTCTTACATATCCAAATTTGCTTGAGATTATTTATAGAATGTGATAAATACACTTGTTAGCCTCTAATAGGATTTTTTTAGATCTTGGCATTTTATTGTTATATGTGTTTTAATTATTTCTGTTTTAAACTATTCCTTTGAACACCGTGTTTTAACATGTATTTTTTTAAGTTTATAAATACATTATTTTTACAGATATGAAATTAGAAATGGAAATCTATTTCGCACAAATAAAATAATTCATTTTCATATTTAATAAATTCAATTCTATTTCCCTTCGTTTGTAAAACAAATATACTACGATCAACAAAATAGATTCAACACCTTGTAATTTTGTACAGAGGAATATGGTATCTCACTGAAAATAAAATACTTCAATTCGCTGTAGGCAATGAGGAAACAATAGAACATGAACAATAGAAACAATGATTTCATTTTACCTTTTCCAACACGTTGATGCCATTCTCTCAATTAAATGTTGAATAGAAGTATAACGAAACTGATTCTCTAATGAGAACAAAGGACACAAATTGCATGCTTATTTTCACATTATTTACTCAATAAATAACTAATTAACCATGCTCAATCGAACATTGTATTGATGATTCGGAATGAATATTTTCATTTTCAAAAACGTGTAGAGCCTAATTTGTGATTTCATGAACGTCCAAATTGAATAATTTGAACTACGTGTAATTTATTCGTCACTTTCTGAGTGTCTTTTTTAAATTGACTAATATATTTATTCTGCCATTCTGCATAAAATTGATGGTTGCAAATTTAAAGAGTTTCATACCTCATTAATTACATGAAGTTTCAAACAAAATAAACCCACTATTGATAAAAGAACTAAGCAAGATGTAGTTGACGTCACCGAAAAAATAATTACATCGAAATAAAAGTTCTGAAATGAAATAATCTCATTCTTGTTATTTAATACATCTCTGGTAGCATAAAAATAGGTTGGGAATATACGTTTTCCATATTCAAACATCTGCGCCGGAAAAGGATCTTAACCAACGGGTCGAAGTAAAAATAGCATCACTCTTACGGAACTAATGACTATAGAAATTGAAACACCCAGAAACACGAAACACTCAAGCAATGTAACGAAGTAATGTAACGAAGACGTGCCGCAAAAGTTTCTTGAAAAAAGCAACAACCAAAAAACGAATACACTACTCACCAATTAGTAGGAAGGCCTCATCTAAAAGATCAATGCTTTCTAAATCGATACTCTGAGCGTGATTTAATGAAAGTCAAGAGTTAATTGCGCACGCGGAGTACCTCAGATTTGAGGTACCTTTGAACAGAGATTTTAAATTTCTTATAAAGGTGTCTCAGAAACGTAGTGTACATGTGGAGAGGCCAAACAAAATAATTTTTTACCAATAAAAAAATTGTGCGTAATTGTATTTAACGGAGATACGTGGCTTTAAAATGTGACATTTGACCCTGTTTTTCAGACAATTCACGTTCTAGAACAGCTAGGGAAATTTCATATTCCTGCGACACATCCAAACATACGGGGTTGCCGAAAATTCAAAAGAAATGTAACATGTTCAAATGCATATAATTCCTTTATATACAATTCCCTGTTATATGTCCAAAGTAAAAAAATGAGATCACTATCGAACCCTCTATATACCCCACAAGTTTGTAATATTTATTCTGAGATACTCTGTTCAAATACTATTGCTACAAATTTTATTCCATGATCAAGAATATGTTAATCATTCTTTGATGTTTACATACACGGTTTAAATTTTAACATAAAAATATTATTTAATAATTAGAAACCAATATCTGGAGCAGGTAGCTTCAAAAAAATAACATATCCTTAGGCAGAAGACCCATTCATCTCGGGTATCAGAAAGTCGCTGAATGAATTAAATACAGGCGAGTGATTGTGCCATGTCGCCTGATCCTGTCAAGCAGGGACCGAAAAGGTATTGAATACCGGTAAAAATACCGGTAAAATACCGGTATTTTTTCATACCGCTATAAAATACCTTTATTCTTTTATACCGGTAAAATACCTTTATAGGACGTCTATACCGGTATGGACGTCCATAAAGGTTATACCGGTATTATACCGGTATTTTCAATGGAAATAGTGCCGCGTGCCCCACACACGCGCCACAAACACGCGCGCGCGCCACAAACGCGTGCCACACACGCGCTCGCGGCAAACCCACGCGCGCGCTAACCACACGCGCGCGCCCACACACGCGCGCGCCAAAAACGCGCCCCAAACACATGCGCGCGCCAAACACGCGCGCGCGTCAAACACGCGCGCGCGTCAAACACACGCGCGCGCACCAAACACGCGCGCGCCCACCCACGCGCACGCCCACGAACGCGCGCGCCGAACAAACGCGCACGCCGAACAAACGCGCACGCCGAACAATCGCGTACGCCGAACAAACGCGCGCACCGAACAAACGCGCGCACCGAACAAACGCGCGCGCCGAACAAACGCGCGCGCCGAACGAACGCGAGCGCCGAAAAAACGCGAGCGCCGAAGAAAAGCGCGCGCCGAACAAACGCGTGCGCCGAACAAACGCGCGCGCCGAACAAACGCGCGCGCCGAACAAACGCGCGCGCCGAACAAACGCGCGCGCCGAACAAACGCGCGCGCCGAACAAACGCGCGCGCCGAACAAACGCGCGCGCCGAACAAACGCGCGCGCCGAACAAACGCGCGCGCCGAACAACGCGCGCGCCGAACAAACGAGCGCGCCTAACACACGCTTGCACGAATCACACGCGCGCTACACACTCATGCGCAATAGACTCACGCTCTATACATTCTCGCGCTATATACACACGCTTTCTTTCTCTTTCTCTTTCGTTCTCTTTCGATTTCTTTCTCTCTCTTTCTTTCTCTCTCTCTCTTTCTCTCTCTCTCTCTCACTCTCACTCTCACTCACACGCAACACTCACCGTGCTGGATACTAGGATGGTCATGAAATTTTACCAGCTTGTTCAGCACCTTTCAAAACCCCTACAAACAAATTTTTAAGTGCTATGGAGTATTAGAAATAGTGTTTTATAGGCATTTTGTATCAGGACCTTTCGTGACCTCCGCGCTTCCGCAGCGGGCGAGCCGTTGCTTCGGCAGCGCCAGGAACGTTACGCGGCGTCTTTATCAACCGGTGTCAGATTTCCAAGCGCGTTCTTTCAAGAACGATGGCAAAGGCCATCGCTGTTTGATGACACACGTTCTTTGTAGTGTGTTAGTAAGCGCACGAACATTTTTTTGTTAAATACCATTATTGTGTAAATTTTGTGCGTTAGCCATGAGTGGAACTTATTATTTTTATATAAATATTATTTATTTTTATTTACTTACTCTTTATTGTATCTTTTTTTAATTGATTTTTATATACTTACTCTTCATTGTATCTTTTTTAATTAATTTTTATTTACTTACTGATGTGTTGTACATTTATTTATTTACGTATTTATTACTTGTATTTAATAAGCCTTGTCTAATTTTTTAATCCTTAAATCCTATCATACATATGTATAAATAATGTTAGTATGCATTTAATAGTTACACTATTTACTCCTGAATGTGTTCTAGTCCTATTCGTCCTTCTGAACCTGCAATGTAAACCACTCGTTTTTGTCACCCTTCCTGCCCTCTGAGGCAGCTTAGACCCTGCGGACAGATAGCGGCGGCCGGCGTGTGAGTAACGGTCACAGATCCAGCGGCGTTCAGCGATTTCCTCTCTTCCACAGGCGGTGAGGTCACGAAAGATCTCAATACTTATTGTCGCAAAAACACTACTTGCAATGCTCCATAGCACATACATATTAGTACGTAGGGGTTTTGAAAGGTGCTGAACCAGCTGGTAAAATTTCATGTTAATCCGAGTATCCAGCACGGTGAGTGTTGCGTGTCAGTACACATTCGGCAAAGCGTTTGTTGGGGCCTACGGTCAAACATTCTTCTCTCATATTTCAATTCTACTCACTGCGAAAAGAAATTAATAGCCTGGAGTATATAGGTCGAGTGCGTTATCCTCTGCCGAACCGGAGACGCCCATGGGTCGAAACGCTGACCTCCGGAAACTGCCTACGCAACGGCGCAGTTCTGGCAGCTCTTAGGCCCGCAACAGACTACACCGAGGAATGTGTTTCCAGAAATGTGCGGCGAGAAATGTGGAAAATCGAAACAAGGGACTCTTATGGATCCCCACACACTTGATAGAGTTTCCTCGTTCGCCTCTGCGGAGGCGAAAGAGTTCCTCGCTCGAGTCGGTCGGCGAGCGAGTTTTCTCGGACACATTTCAACTCCTTCACTTGTTATACGACATTTAGGCGTTCTCTGCCGCAGGAAAACACCAAACAGTGCATAGAACTGAGTGAGGTTATAACATTTGGCAGTAAAAGATGCGATAAACTACCAGTTTTTTAATTGTTTTATTGAATTTTCTCTTAAAACGGAAATGAACAAGTAAAAACTGTATGGAAGATATTCTTATTTGTGTGAAACCCGCTCGTAATGAGTAATATAAAAATAAAAATTTGAAGCAAGAAACTTGAAAGGGTATTGTGAAAGAATTGAATTAATTTATTACTTTTCTTAATTGGTATTTATGAATGAATGATTATTAATTGTGAATTTTATTATGAATTATTTGATCATTCAATATCTATTCATTATTCAACCAACAAATATAGTAAACCAGAGCGTGGTAGAGATTACGGAGTTCAAGAAAATTTGCTGATGTACAACTTCTCCCTTATAGGTCACTTAACTTCCTGTTTTTTTACATTAAATAATGATTTGTATGCACTGTTCGCTCGCCAAACGCGCGTTCCCTCGCCAAACGCGCGTTCCCTCTCCCAACGCGCGTTCCCTCTCCCAACGCGCGTTCGCTCTCCCAACGCGCGTTCGCTCTCCCAACGCGCGTTCGCTCTCCCAACGCGCGTTCGCTCTCCCAACGCGCGTTCGCTCTCCCAACGCGCGTTCGCTCTCCCAACGCGCGTTCGCTCTCCCAACGCGCGTTCGCTCTCCCAACGCGCGTTCGCTCTCCAAACGCGCGTTCGCTCTCCAAACGCGCGTTCGCTCTCCAAACGCGCGTTCGCTCTCCAAACGCGCGTTCGCTCTCCAAACGCGCGTTCGCTCTCCAAACGCGCGTTCGCTCTCCAAACGCGCGTTCTCTCTCCAAACGCGCGTTCGCTCTCCAAACGCGCGTTCGCTCTCCAAACGCGCGTTCGCTCTCCAAAAGCGCGTTCGCTCGCCAAACGCGCGTTCGCTCGCCAAACGCGCGTTCGCTCGCCAAACGCGCGTTCACTCGCCAAACGCGCGTTCGCTCGCCAAACGCGCGTTCGCTCGCCAAACGCGCGTTCGCTCGCCAAACTCGCGTTCGCTCGCCAATCGCGCGTTCGCTCCACCAAACACGCCTTCGCGTGCCCAGACTATTATAATAATTCTTTCTCAACCAACAACAGAACTCCACCTAGGTTGAATGTCTGGTGACGAAAATACGCCAACGTTGAGACTCGAACCCTAGGACACCCGATCAGAAACTGCGGAATCCATAATTGTTCCTCTGAGCCATCTCAGCGTAAAAAATCAGAATGTTTCCCCTCCGAAACCTGTATGATTATACTGAAATACCGGTATTTTCTCATGAAATACCGGTATTTTCATAAGAAAATACCGGTAAAATACCTCTAAATAGAGGTATTTTACCGGTATAGACGTCGAATAAAGGTAAAATACCTCTAAAATACCGGTATTTGACGTCTTATACCGGTATTTTTTAAGGTATTTTGAATAAAGGTATAATAGAGGTAAAGGTGTTTCTATACCGGTATAAATACCTTTACCGCTATTATTTCGGTATTCAGTCCCTGCTGTCAAGTTTCATTAAATCTGATAAAGTACCACGTTTTCTGATCCTATGAAGTTCTTAGACCGACTATTTAGATCTGTTGAATGACAGGTTATTTCCAGGGTTTGTCTGTCTCCGGGGAATTCAGCAGGTGTCTGGAAGAAAATTCTAGCGACCAATGCTTTGACTGTTAGTTTTCCGTGATTTATCCTGCTAGTTCCGGCCCAATGCCGGTATTTCTATTTATGTAACCTACTGACTAGCAAAAGTTTCATACCTCGTTCGAATATCAAGGGGGTAACAAATTTTCCCTACAGAAAATTCAATATAACATTAAAATTTTTACAACAGATCTAAAATAGTTTATGTTAACAAAATTTAACATAACTTTGGTTTACTGAATAATCATTGACATTTTTACAATATAGATACTATAATATAAGTTCCAAGATGTGCCCAAACAACATTCTCATCAACTCAACTGTTCATATCATATCAAATCACTTCCAACAACAATTAAAAATGATAATATGCGTTGGAGTTATTTACTTCCATCGAAATTCAAAGGGACACCAAAGGACGCGTGATCTTTCATTTCCAATTTGCAATGACTTCCCGTGTTTGGGAGATCAAGCCCCCTATTTCGGAGATTTGCCTTATAACTGACATACGTTGACGGAGATGGTCTTTGCTCTTTAAAGGGGTTCATGTATACGTATTAAAAACAATTCAGATATTTGTATGTAAAAACTGTGGCATACATATTTGAAGTCAATTACTGGAAAAGGGTTATACTATTAACATCAAAATTTAAAATATTATAAAAATGCATTTCATTTTTCTCTTTTATGTGTACCAAAGCGCTGACATCCCTTTGATCCGAGCGTTTGAAAAATTTATAACAAAAAATGTGATTGCTGACGCGAGTAACCGAGGTCGCTAAGAGGAGGGAGGTTTGTGTAAACAATTGATTGTTCTTCCTTCCTTTTGTGTGGTTGTCATTAATTTCTAAATCATGTCTTCGTATTTCAATAATTTAACGTTCGCTACACATGTACCATTGTCTGTTTCTCCTGATGCATTTCCAGTTTTCTTAACTGTTTTTATCTACACTGAAAATTATTTGTTTGAAGCTAAAGATTCCCCCTTTATGCAGACAGACGGTTACTAAAAACCAGTCTCAGAGGTTTGCTGCCGAAACGTGGAAATTTTTTACATGACTGATAGAACAAATCACTTAATCAGTTATAAGTTCAATCTAATATTTCTCTTTTTTCATACAAAAATGTTTAATGCAACTATGTTAACGATTAAAAAACATATTTATGGTCACTATTCAACTGCTATGATCATATAGCAATCACTGTAATTTGACGTTCGTATTATAACTGTGGGGAAACGGTAGTGAAACACGCATACGAACACACACAAACATCCATGCCCGGGCTCGGGGCGGGTTTCGTACTCGCGACCCTTCAAGCCAAGCAGCCAAGGGTCTTCAGCCTTAGTGACCTCGGCTATCCAGACCGTCTATGTTGTCTTTATTGTGAGTTTTATATCCTATCTGTTTCAATGTAGGTCCATCTACGTTCTCATTTCCATCTCCAATTCTTCATTATCGATATTTCCGGGCACATCTACTGTTTGGGCCCATAGCAAAGCAGAAAATTATGCATAAATGTATTCCACACTTTGCAAGGTAGAAACCATTGATTCGCGAACGTTTCTGCTCCAGACAGGATGCATGCCAGACGTGCGGCGCCGGCCGCCACTCACGCCCACGGCCGCGCCCGACCCGACGAGCGATCGGTGCTTCGCGGATACTTCTGCGTGTGATGACGTCACCCTAACGATTCTTAGCCGCCCACAACTGACGAAGTCTTCCAGAACATTCGTCAATCGGCTTAAATACCAATCTGTGATAGTCTAATTGCCCACCCCATTCTTAAGCGCCGTGCGCGGAACAACCCGCGACAAACGAGTCGCCGCGAGCGCAAATCAGTTACTGAGAATATCTCGCGCAAGCCACACGAGTCTCGCGCGCTCAGGCTCCGTGTTAGACCACTGCACATAAATGTTTCGAGGTCTCGTAAAGAGCAAATAGTAACCAATTACGGCCTAAGCACGTACTGTGTGTGTCGATTTGGTGTTGTGTAATACTTCAATGTACTGTAATTACTGTTGCAATTTCCAGGAAAAATAGGTCTAAAAGCATGTATTGTGTGTGTCGACTTGGTGTTGTGGTATGGTAATACTTCAAGGTATGGTAATTACTAATGTATCATAAACCTAATAAAGTGCAACTAAACTAACTGTATTCGTGTATCAACGCCAATGAAGTGCGATTAAGAATAAATGTGTTTTGTGCAATGACTTGTTTCTGTGAAACCGGAAACGTATCCTGTGCCATTCACCCTGCATGAGCTATCAAAGGGTTTCGAGACTGCTCTGCTTAATAAATAATTCAAATAATACAGTCCACTAAAATTTCAAATAAGTGTAGCCGCCCTCGAACATCTACTACTGTGGTCTTTAGTCCTAGGGAGTCATGTATGTTTCATCCAGGGAGGCGGCAGTGTTCACCTCTCTCTGGATGACGATATCCAGCGCCGACCCACACGTCGACTTGCGAGGGTAGTCCCCCTGCAGGTATCCCCCGGGTTAAGCATTAAGCTCTCGACTGGCCTCCAATCATATTTACTGCATGCTAGTGTGTGTGTGTGTGTGTGTGTGTGTGTGTGTGTGAAAGGAGAAAGTATAGAACATGGAAGAAAAAGGAAATATTGCGCCTGCTCCATGAACCGTTATTAGGGCATTTTTCCGGCCTTACCCTGAAATAGATCGGGTAAACCACGGATAATTACAGATGAGAGTGGCCGGGGGCTAGAATACTACTCCGCACAGCTGAATTAGACCACGCTACATAGCTAGTATCGAGAATCCGCCATCTTCGCAGAACCATATAACCTCTTAATCAAAACTGCTGCAGAGACTGGGTAATGCTAACTGCGAGCTAATTCGGTCTCTTTTCTACAACTTTCCCCAGATAGTCCTTCGCTACTCGAACCACAGAACCTCTCAATCGAAACTGCAGCAGAGACTGTATAATGCTAACTGCGAGCTAATCATGTTTCTCTTCTTCAGCATTCACCAGACAGTCCTTCGTTACTCGAACCACAGAACCTCTCAATCAAAACTGCTGCAGAGACTGGGTAATGCTAACTGCGATCTAATCATGTTTCTCTTTTTCAGCATTCACCAGACAGACCTTCGCTACTCGAACCACAGAACCTCGCAATCAAAACTGCTGCAGAGACTAGGTAATGCTAACTGCGAGCTAATCTGGTCTCTCTTTTTCAGCTTTCGCGAGATAGTCCGTCCCTTCTCTGCGTGTCAGGACAGTTCCGCCCATAAAAGGCACGGTGCTAGGGCGTTTCATCCGGAGGTCGGCCCTATCGCTCTCCCGAACGGCGCACCTGTCGCCGAGGCCATTGCACGCCGCCCGCGACAGGAGGCCCCGCCGCACACGACCTACCCCGCAGCTGCACAGACACCCGATTTCTCTAGTCACGGAGTAAAAGTTCTTCAGTCAAGTTTTGGCGAAATTCAGTTAAGTGCTGAAACTATAATTTAAGTATCTATATTTTATTTTAATAACACGGCGGGATTCAAATGTTGCCTCCATTGCGATAAAAATGCGTTGGGAAATAGTGTTGAGCATAGGAAAAAGCTTTAGCTCGATTATCTAACCCTTGTTTTGTCCAAACTAAGATTTTTGACTTAAATTGACCCCGTGACCATAGATTTAATCAGAGTGTCGCGGGCCAGCGCTCTCTAGACGCGTCTGCTGCGACGCGGACAGGCGGGTCACGACAGCAAATGGGAGATGGTAAAGTGTGGTGAAGAAGGACAGGAAGAATCCGAGAAGAACAAAAAGAGGTAAGGTAAAGGGTAGATAAGAGTAATAGCAGAAGAAGACTTTGAGAATATGATTTGATGTGAAAGGAAAACAAAGGAGATGGATAGGTAGGATCAATGGGAATGATTGGTGACGAGAAATGATAAAGTAGAAAGGGAAGCGATCGTAAGGCTGTCAATTAGATAAAGTGTTATGTTAAGGAGATGTTAAGTTGCAGTTGGAACGGGAATATATACCGTCAGTACGCTGAGAAATAGTCCTGAGGGACGTTTGAGACAGAGTGAGTAATTGATGTTTCCATAAGCGTCAATTACTTTGGACAGTGACCCTGAAAGTGTAGACGAAACGTGACAGTATTTCTCCTTCACGTGAATATGAGATTCAGCGAAGACATATTCGTCTTGCGAGAATTTCCCACTCAAGGTATCTTGCCATTCGTTATTCACCTGGTATTTGTAGGAGAAACCATAGGAAACTCCCGACCACAGCAGTGGGCTGGGAAAATTCTCCCCCAGACAATGGTTGATTTCGACATATGTATTCAGGTAGAATCAAAAATCCACCACCGTTGGAACTTGAACACAAAGACCATTCGTTCATAGACGCTGTAGCTGATAATGGGTGTAAGAGACAATGGGAAAATCAATTGATAATTTCACCATTAATAAACAGGCCAAAGATAACTGACTGATGAAAATGGTTACCACTTGATGTCACTAGTATTTCTGACTGGGAGGTCCTAGAGTGTGAATACCAACGGTGGATGAATTTTTGACTCTAGCTAGGACAAATTAAGCCACTGTTTGGAGGAGAATTCTATCAGTCTGCTCTGATTGATAGTTTTCTGTTGTTTCTCCGAACTACACCAGGCGAATGCTGGAGCAGTAGCCTAACATACGCGTCATGGATCGGGTGCGATCTTTACTTTATCTTCCTTGTCCTATTTGCACCCTTTACACACACACGCACACACACCCTTACATGCTGTATATTATCAAAAATATTTGGAGACCAGTTGGTAGCTTAGTGCGGTGCCGTATTTGAACAGAGCTTAGTGCGGTGCCTCGCTGGTGGGAGGTGCTTGGTTGGGGAAAATCCCGCTAGCCGACTAGCAGGTCGGCGCCGGCTCTCGCCATCCACCAGGGGAATATCAGTCCCACCTCCCGCGAAAAAAAACATGCACACCACTTACAGGATTAATGACATTAGAAGTTGACGCAACCGTAAACGGTAATCAATCAAAAATAACAGAGACAATAATACGGGAAACCGTGTAGAGGGTGTATCAATAAGGCACGTCAATCCCAGCAAAATCGACGCTTCACGGCCCGTCAAGGGGCGTGGCAAGGAGGGGGGGTGGGGGAGGGTAGACGGATGACGGTCCGTGATATTTGCGTTCCGGCTCCCTCGCTCCCCGGAGGACGTGTTTGCTGAGGAGTGACAAGATTGCCTCCTGTCGTCCCGCAAATTGGTCGCCTCCTCTCGTAGAGCCGCAGGACGGTCCGGGGAGCGCGCTTCGAGACTGCGTGGCTGAGCATAAGGGGAGCACGATGAAGATACGGAAGTGCAAGTATTCTCACGGTTGAAATACAATGTGGTAAAGGCAGTTTTTGAATAAAAATGTAATAGGTTCCTCAACATGTAAAAATTAGGTGACATAATTTAAGAAAAAAGTTTGATGTATATTATTTACATCTATTGGATACACTAGAATACAACCAAGGAATTTTTGTTACTTCTACATTCATGTGTTTGTTTGAATAGTGACGTATAAACATTCGTATGCACTATCAAGAAATAATTTATCAGTAAGTAGTAACACAAACAGCTCTAATTCTAAGCATAGGATTTTTATCTACATTGTTTTGGTAAAGTAAGAGATACAAGAAGTTGTTTATAAAATTATTAACAAAAATGTTAGGCGCCTTTAGGGAATATACAATTCTTGAATCTAAGGTTGATAATTAAATTTTTATTGGCTTTCAGGTCAAGATATTATTTCAAGATGATAAATTCGTCAAAATTCTAACTGTACAATGCGAAAATTTAAAGAACGTCTTTTACGTATGTTTTGAAAAAAAAATACTTTTACAGGTTTTTGGTGTGTGATTTTTTAACTACAAAATACGGATCATCTCTCCATCATATCAATATCATATGACTCCATCTCTCAAACTCTTAATTATACCAATTGACAGAGATTGCTTTTGAGTAATACGTATTGCTTTTTACCTTCCGTAATTTATTTTCTATCGTCAATAAAAATACCTAAATCAGGATGCATATCAAATACTGCACAACGTCGAGACCTCAACACACTAAAATTTCAAGAAAATATTCTGGGAATAAGTTCAAAATATCATCGTCTGGAATTGCTTTCAAAAGATGTGGCTCTAAACATCCTTGGAAATATTCAAGAAATTTCTCGTCTTAATAGAATTTTCTCTTTTCATCTGCACTCTCGGTCTATTAAGTAACATCTATACATGTTCTCTTACTTTTTTCTAATATTGTTCATAATTTTTCAGTTTTGGAATCCTCGTCCTTATTAATAATGTTTTAATTTTCTTTTTGTATCATGTTCGTGAAGGACACAAAGGAAAGTTCAAATGGAGACTTTCTCACGTTCTTTATTTTATAGTATAAATACCTCTGTAAAGTATTTGTAGATTGTTTCTCCTACGAAATAGATTGCAAATATTCATTGAATAAAAACAGTGACAAAATTTTTAAAAAATGCAAGCTTACGTGCATTAGTATCACAGACAGAAATCTGCCTTTAGTTCTACTCTCCTTCTCTCCTCCACTCTGACTTCTATCCTCGCTACCTCACATCAGAAGTCTCATTTCTTCTGGCGTCCCGGCTGCTGTCCGACTGCTCCTTTCTCATCAACACCACATCACTGGCTTTTGCGCCGCCACCCCGCCCCCTCCACTGTGACGTCACCTCCTCAGTTCAGTCGGGCCATGCGCCATTCGTTTCTTTCTTTGCCTACCCGCTGCTTCACCCTCCGCCCCCGTCGCGTCTGCTCTCGCTCGCGCGCCACGTCCACTGGCGCTTTCGCTCGGCTGCTCCCTGAGCCTTAGGCGCGGGCCATCGATCGGCCGCAAGTATTTTGCGAGCGCCAGAGCCACCCGCGCAGTAGGTCGCTCTGGAGCGCGTACGGCTTACGCGATTTTAGTGCAAGGGTTGGACAAAAAGTAATGAGATTTGGTTTCTTCTTCTCTGAAATGACTTTATTGACAGACGGATTTACATTTACACACCTTCAATATATTCGCCACCGTTGAAAACATTGAATTTAAAAGAAATGAGAAAAACATTTCTCACATAAGAAAAAAAATTATACTAACGGTTGTAGAAATTCATTTTTTCAGTCAAAGTTTTGCTTAGAAAACTTTAGCTGTGGAGCTATCCTCGAGCTTTGGACACTCGAGCATTAAGCACATCCCGCGTGTAGATTGACTTTGCGCTTCAATGTGTTATAGTGGGAAATTGCTTAAAACGGAATTACACTTTAACAGTTACCCCTGACGAAAGGCAACTTCTTTTCCAACGGTGTTTTGCGGGTCACATTCTCACACAGTAAGGAGATTTCGTGTGTATGCTGAGCACAGGTGCGTACAAAGCTGCCTAACAATATGAGGAAAATATCACATGAGAAACTCCGTGAACTGAACTTTCTACGTGAATCCGCCTTACACTATTATATGTACAAACGTAAATTTATTACAGAAGTGCTCATTCACTAAACATTTTCTCATTTCAGACGCTTTAATGAACTTTCCCCTCTTTGTTACAAGACCATTAATCATTCGGTACGTTAGTATACTTTGACACCATAAATGTTCCTGGTTTCCCATGATCACCTCCAGCAATTACATGGGATAGATAAAAAGAAATGAAATATTTTTTTCTCTGACATGACATTAGTGACAGAGGTATTTACAAGTGCACACCTTCAATATATTCGCCTCCGTTATTAATGACCTTTTGCCAAATGTTCGGTAGGTGTCTCACACCACTTGCGTGACTATTTCGTTTGATGTCCCATATTGACCGCCCAATAGCATGATCAATTTCTTCTCTAGTACTGTATCGGTTTCTTCTCTTCAGCAAAATGAAAGAACCACGGCAATCATAATCACAGGGAGTGATATCGGGTGAGTAAGGTGGATGTTCTAGAATATTCTATTGTCAGAGACGCAAGTGGTGTCGTCTTCTATGGGGATTATTCTTCATACCATCTCTGCGTAATCTGAATGCTTTAACCCATCATGCGACTGTGGCGTTTGGCAACGCTGCATCAACACAAGCTTCATGCAGTCCCTGAAAATATTCTTGCTTACCGCGACCTCGTGCCATTTCAGTTTTAAGCCTCGCACGTTGCTCTATCTTTGTAAACATGACGTTAGGGTGCTTTCACTATTGCTATGAAGTTCAACGATTTACTCACTGCAGTAGTTTGACAGAGTACAGTTCTCGCTCGCAGCACACAATTGTCTAATAATCCTTCCTTTTGTCAGGAGAGATGGCAGAACGCCAATTACCTGCTTTAAGTTATAGCAATATTCTCATTATTTTTCATCCAACCTGTGTATTCAATCCGAGATTTAGGCTCACACTCCTCAATTGTACGATGTCGTATACCGTTTCACCATCGCACCTATCCGGAGATGTATTACGTTGTTTCTATTTATTGTGTAGAAAATGCCCGTACACTAAACCTTAAAAGAGCGCAAATGTTTTCGTGAATCCATATAACTAAATATGATTGTAGCATTTATATAATAAGTCTTTCATGTTTTTGCTAATGTGTTTAACGCCTGGTGGTTCCCATCATTTTACCAAATATGGATATTAATCGACAACTATGAGTAAACGATTTTCACATAAAATTTTCTTGACCGTCACTATCATCTCTCGGCATATATATGATGGGTAAAAGAACTTTATATTTAAACAAGTTCAACAATATCAATATTTGTCTAAAGGTATGCTCTTATTATAAAATATTGTACTACAGTTTTAGATGTTCCATACCAGTGAAATATTAAATATTTGACATTACATTATATATTTTATAAATAATTTTGCTGGGCAATATAGAGATATGCTTCAATAAAAACACATTTTTTTAATTCACTTTCCTGGGTTCAATTACCAAAGTTGACCCGTGTAACAAGCACCACGCCAATTTTCTCAAGAAATAAACGTTTCGGAGTTACATTAATGACAATCACTAGCCGAAATTTAGTAGCAAAAATCGATATTTTCACCACAAATTATTTAGTTTGTAATGTTATTATACATACATTTTTGTTGTATTTAATTAGAATTTGAAGAAAATTATGGTATGAAATAGCAGCTTTAAAGATCAAAAACCGATGTAGAATAATTGAGTCAATATTAGTTACTTTAAATTCACAACTTTATTCATTCGAATTCATTCTTTATTCCTAATTCCGAGTAAGGACACTTAAATGCACATAGTCGTCCTCCGGAGTTAATCTGAGTAAATACATACGACTAAATGTATTATGAACTCTCGTGCACTATAACTATCATGAATTAGTTAGTTCAATACAATATTACTCTCACCGAATTGATTTCTACAGCTTAACGCTGGACATCTAAGAATAGTTTAATTATCAAAAATCGTTATTTTAAATAATAAAAATAGATACAATTATGAAATGTGTCTCCGGAAACAGAAATAAAATTCCCACTGTTGTTCACCCAAGTACAAAAAACATTGATCATTCTCTTGAAAGAAGATGAAAACCATTCTTCTCCATTGCCCTCCGCGCGCCTGGAACCGAGATCCGTGAATGGAAAATAATGGGTACAATGGAAAGTTCTCGTACGCGCGGCCCCGCGGCAGGCGGTCGGCGTCGGGGCGACATGCGCTCGTGTGTGCTCTCGCCTTCAACAGGCGATGCAATATTTCTCCGTTGGGGCAGCGTAACCGCGCCCACGCGCCGCAATGAATCGTTGAGGACGCCATTCGCGTCGCGACAGTGGCCGTGGGCTGAGAGAGGTGTAGCGTGGCAGAAGCTGCGTAGAACGATGGTGGAGAGAAGACGTTTCACAGCTTCGTCTTGTAGTGTTGACGATTCGCTTAAAAAAATACGTACATTCAATATATTAATATAATTCAATATATTAATATTCAATATATTATTCAATTCAATATATTCAATATGTATTTATTCAATATATTTATTCAATTCAATCCAATGATGCCTGATTTTATGTGACGAGATTCTGACCAACAAGTTTGTTCTCCCGTCAGACCACGCAGATTTCATTACACACCTTTCACTATCTACTGGAGAAAGAAGGTACCACTTGGGCGACGCACAGGTGATCGGAATTTGCCTCAAAGATTTAAATTGGCTTGAGCATTATTACATGCAGTAAATCTAAAACACGAATAGCCGGCTTCATTTCCCCTCTGAAGGTAGCCGTAGGAAGGATTTTTTCGCTATTAAAAATCCGCGGCTTCGACTCGCGACTGTATTAAACATGACATACGTCATTGCCTCTGAGAATTGAGTTACATTAAACTAATTGTATTGAAAAGTTTCATAACAATCAATTTTGAAAACTTGGATCATATTTATGAACATTATCCCTCTGAAATATTTCTGGAGATATACCTTCTGACTTTTCTGATTGAATTTGCATTTTCGATTATTATTGATATTACCGTTTTAAAATTTCAATAACAATTCTAAAGTATGAATGATAATGAATAATTTTAAAGATAACAAACAGTATTTAATAGTACGTGTTCTATTATTTATTTGCTACCTGTGCACTTACAATACAATTTTTGAGAGCGTTGAATATGAAATGTAAAACATGTGGAGGTAAGATGCTAGCATTAAATTAACACGTAAATTGTTTAATTACGTGTTACAAATAATTTAATTAAGTGCTATAACTAACTTCAATTAAGTTATTAAAATTCATTATGAAATGTATGAAATACATTTTTGATAGAAAAACTTTTATTGCAGGGTCCTGTTAACGAAATGGGGATAAATCATGTTTCTATATGTAGTAAATTACTTCCTCCAACACATTATGTAATCAGAATTCATGTTTTGTGAATTCTTCGTACCAAAAAACGTGGTTGAGGACACAAAGTTTATGTGTCTGTGGTCAATGCTAGCACCTAAACCATTCCGAAGATTTTCTTCAAAATTGATATCTCCCGATCGTTCTGAAAGAACACGTAGTCTACGAGTTGGAAACTGAGATTTTGATATTTGGAGGTTCTTTACATTAGTCTTTCGTCCTGCTTATAAAGGACTGTTCTTGATGAGCGATCTGGATATCGAGAAACATCTCGTGAGTCAACTTTGGAATGTCCATCGTTTTGCAACAAATTAAAATCGAGAATGCGAATAGAGAGACAGGAGTACTCAAAAATTTGAACTTAAGTCACGAATATTGGTTTTCCGGTGAATTGACGTTGGCATTTAAAATTAAATTATCGTAGGTGTTGTCATTGTTGGGAACGTTGTTTTATTTGAAATATATATCTTCGTGTAAAATGTATTACAATTTCTCTTTCATATTAGCAACATTTTTGAAATATTTCTGTAATGTTTGGAGCACTTCCCCGTTTACTTATCATTCGTAGAACTCAATTCTTCTTTACGACTACGAAACGCTCACTCTGATTGTTTGCACTTTGGTGGCCGATAGGCCGCGGCGCCGAAGCCGTGGCTGCAGGGCTGGGGGCGGGGCGAGGCAACGCGACGGCTGCGGCACCCTCGGCCCGACCCGGGTCGCCGCAACCGCGGAAACTTGGGCCGATAAACACGACGCCCCCGCCCGCTTCGCTCTCCTCCCGCGCCCTTGCCGCCCCCCTGCCCACCACCCCTTCCCCTGCCTCACGCTCCCCGCCGCCGGCGCGGTACGAAGCGGAGCACGCTCTCGTTCGGTCGCCCTCCTGCGCCGGGATTGGCGGCCCGTGAGATTGCAGGCGGCGGCGGTGGCGGTGGCGGTAGCGGATGTGGAGTTGGGAGCGGTGGCTGAAGCTAGGAAGCTGACTCTGACTTAGGAGGGGACTGTGGAAATGGAGGGGACCGTGGAGATGGAGGGGATCGTGGAGATGGAGAGGATCGTGGAGATGGAGGGGACCGTGGAGATGGAGGGGATCGTGGAGATGGAAGGGGATCGTGGACATGGAGGGGGCCGTGGACATGGAAAGAACTGCGGAGATGACGGTGACCGGAGATGACGGTGACCGGAGATGACGGTGACCGGAGATGACGGTGACCGGAGATGACGGTGACCGGAGATGACGGTGACCGGAGATGACGGTGACCGGAGATGACGGTGACCGGAGATGACGGTGACGGGAGATGACGGTGACGGGAGATGACGGTGACCGGAGATGACGGTGACCGGAGATGTCGGTGACCGAGATGACGGTGACCGAGATGACGGTGACCGGAGATGACGGTGACCGGAGATGACGGTGACCGGAGATGACGGTGACCGGAGATGACGGTGACCGGAGATGACGGTGACCGGAGATGACGGTGACCGGAGATGACGGTGACCGGAGATGACGGTGACGGGAGATGACGGTGACCGGAGATGACGGTGACCGGAGATGACGGTGACCGGAGATGACGGTGACCGGAGATGACGGTGACCGGAGATGACGGTGACCGGAGATGACGGTGACTGGAGACGACAGGGTGCACATTTATGGTGTCAAAGTGTACTTACGTACAGTACGGTGAGTGTTCTTGTGAGAAAGAGAAGAAAGACGGCAGGCATACGATATCTCCTTACTTGCTGTGAATGTGACCCGCAGAACAGCATTGCAATAGACGTTGCCTTAATCAAGGCCAATGTTAAAGTGCAACTCCATTATAAGCAGTTTCCCACTGTAACACATTGAAGCCCAAAGTTGACCTACACGCAGAATGTGGTTATTGCTAGAGTGTCCCAAGCCCGAAGATAGTTCGGGTGCTAACTATAACGTTAACTAAAAAGTAAATTTTTACAGCCGTAACTATAAAAGGTTTTTCTTATGTAAGAAATGGTTTTCTCAAACATTTTTAAATCCAATATTTTAAAAATGTACATTAAAACTTACCCTAAATTTTTAACTTCAAGCTATCGATATTAGATTTAAAGATGAAGAAAACTAATTATTAATAAAGTACAGATAGAAATGGATCTTTTCAAAAGTAGACGCCATTCAAAAGTCCTACTTGTTTAATGTTTGCACATGAAATGCACGTATGTTGAACAATTGTTATGGGAAAGGACGACAAGCTTTCGAATGGGCATACGAAAATGGAAATTTTTCCAATCATGATTTCTCTTTTGCGAACTTATCATTTTATCTTGAACATACCAAGTCTTGTAGTATTCCACATGATACTCAAAAATGGAGTTTTGAGTATTTCTAATATTGGAAAACAAGTTTTCTAAGAATTGTATTTATTCTCGAAAAGCCCAAAATACTGGATCTTTCGTACTAAACATTCTTTGTTAGATAAAAAATTCTATAAATGCTATGCGTCGAAAAAATAGAAATCTTCAAATAATTCAAAATCAAGATTCATATTTTTCTCGTTGAATTTATTTGCTCTCACGTAGAGCAAATTTTATCTCCATATGCAGTTTTTTTAATTTTTGTACAATAGTAATATACATCTTCATTCATCTTCTGGCTATTGGTTTAATCACTTTAATACTTACTGCTGAGGGAAACGAAAAAGAACAAGTCTCCTGGCCCGGATGGAATTACAAATTAATTCCTAAAATATCTACCTCCTAATTCGATAAGACAAATGACCAAACTATTCAACGCAATAATGAAGACAGAAGAACGTCCATGGGACTGGTTTAAGTCGGAAGTTATACTTATCTACAAGAAAGGGGACGTGTATGACCCAATAAACTACAGAGGCATTGCCTTGGCCAGCACAATATCGAAGATATTCACAAAACTGATTGCAAAGAGGTTAAATAATACTGTGAAAATTACGGCATACTTCCGGAAGCACAATGTGGATTCAGAACACGACGCTCATGTGAAGATAATATATTCTGCCTGAATGCAAAGATCGCGATAAATCTATCAAAATCAGGAGGCAAACTATACGCTGCATTCATCGATTTCCGAAGAGCGTTCGACTCTGTAGTCCATACCATTCTATGGAAAAAACTATATGAGGCAGGTATTAGTACTAAAATAATTAGAATCCTACAAGATTACTACACCAAAGCTAGGATGAGAATATCAGTAAACGATCAAAAGACACAAGAAATAGATGTGACACAAGGCGTCCTGCAAGGCAACTCCCTAAGCCCGATCCTATTTTCTATACTGCTACATGACATCACTAAGATTTTTATGCAAAATGGACATGACAAAATCGAAGAAAAAATAGAAATGCTAATTTTCGCTGATGATATAATAATACTTTCAGACAACATCATCGATTTGCAGTATAAAATGAACACTCTCTCTAAGTATTGCGATATAAACCACTTAGACGTCAATGAAAAGAAAACACAACTGCTTATCTATAACAAGGGAGGTAAACAGCAAAAAACAAAACAACTTAAATACAGAGAACACGTTATAAAGCAAGTTAATTCTTATACATATTTAGGGGTAACATTCACTAGCTCAGGATTATTTAAAACAGCTGCAGACGAGTTCCTGTCCAAAGCTAGGATTGCTATGGGATCCCTTTGGAAGATATTAATTGAAGGTAAATTTGCAGATTGGCAATCTAGATTAGATATATTCAATTCAACAGTGAACTCTTTCGTCCTGTACGCTTCATCCATTTGGGGAATGCGGCACTTAGATATAGCGGACAAACTTAAAGCAAACTTCTGTTAGGGTTACCGAAATGCACTCCGGGATACATGATAAGGATGGAGACAGGTTCGGCCCCATTGAGTACACAAATTCTGAAGAGAGCAATGCTGTATTTTACTAAATTGATACAAATGCCTGAAAATAGATACCCAAAACAATGCTATATACTATTAAACTAAGTAGCATATCCGAAAATACTCATAATCGAAAATATAACTGGGTTAATATTCTGAAAACCAACCTCGAGTTCCTCGGTAGCGATCAGCTGTTTACTGATCTACTAGATTCGAGTAAGATTGAGATGACTATTTCACATATTTGCAACCTGTACGCAGATAATGTCTTTCAAAAGAATCTAAACAGAGTAGCATTCTCATCCTACAGTCCAATTTACAAATTAATAAATGTGAACCATACTTATACTCGAAAATACCATTAGCACAAATCAAAATAATGGCACAAATTAGGCTCACAGGTTTAAACAACGTTAAACTAAAGATCAAAGACATAACCTATAAACTATCGGAACTAGAAAGATGTATGGTATGCAATCTCAATCAACAGGAAACATTAGAACATATTAAAAAACACTGCCCAATTTATGAACCATTAAGAAACAATGTGGTAAAAAGTCAAAACATCCTGGAACTATTGAAAGTAAATGATCAAAACAATATTCAATCATTTTTTCATTTTCTTAAATCTGTCTTTAAGTTACAGCCATTTGCTCTATTTGAATGAATTTTCTGTATCTGAAACTAAATTTAATAACTAAACTGATGAAAATATAACTGATACTAATTTGAATATGGTGAATATCTGAGCATTTAAAATATTTATCAAAGAAAATAATAAATTAATATTTAACTTTTTTAACTAGGTTTTTTGTAATTAATGTGTTTTTAGTGTTTTTTATGATTTTTCTATTTTTAAGTAATTGTATTGATTTGACCATTTCATTGATTAATGATTTCATAACTGTATACTGGCGTACAATTAAGTTTCCATAATACAATGCGATTAAAAGTCATGGTTTTTGAAAACTCATTGTAACACATGACCTGTGAACATGTAATATAAATGTACTAAAAGTTTTGTTAGTTTTATGTTGTTTTTTTGTAATTAATTTGTTTTTGTAATTTCTGTTTTTGTAATTTTTTTATGTTTTTGAGTAACTGTATTGATCCGACTGTTTCATTGATTAATGATGTACATAATTGTATAATGGCGTATAATTAAGGTTAAAGCCAATAAAAAATCACTTTAATACTTAATGCATGAATAAATAAATGAGTAAACAAATGTTTCAAAAATGAACGATGGATGGCTCAAATAGATAATGAAAACGCCAGTGATTGTGGAACTTTAGTGTAAATTCATTTAAAAAGTTCCGTCTCTCGAGAGCGGGTCAATGACCGCGTAAAGGACAGGGCTGCAAGAGCACAGGATTGGAGCGGTGCGAGGGAAGCGGGGAACAGGGGTTGTGCAGCGGAGGCTGCGGCTGGGCCCATGGTGGGGGCGGGTGCCGTGCCAGGCAGTTCCAAGCGAAGGGCAACGATGTGCTTGGCCCAGGACGGTGGACCAAGTTGGTAAGGGAAGGGCGAGCCAAAGAAAGGGAGGGGTGGGCAGGTGCCGTGCGATGCAGGACGGGGAGCGATGGAATAGATCAGGACAGGGTGGAACGAGGCGGGGCGAGGCGGGGCGAGGCGGGGAGAGGCGGGGCGAGGCGGGGCGAGTCGAGTCGGGATGGTCGAGGCGGGGAGGGTGGAGGCGGGGAGGGTCGAGGCGGGGAGGGTCGAGGCGGGGAGGGTCGGGGCGGGGAGGGTCGAGGCGGGGAGGGTCGGGGCGGGGAGGGTCGAGGCGGGGAGGGTCGAGGCGGGGAGGGTCGGGGCGGGGAGGGTCGAGGCGGGGAGGGTCGGGGCGGGGAGGGTCGAGGCGGGGAGGGTCGGGGCGGGGAGGGTCGAGGCGGGGAGGGTCGAGGCGGGGAGGGTCGAGGCGGGGAGGGGCGAGGCGGGGTGGGGGCGAGGTGGGGAGGAGCGAGGTGGGGAGGGGCGAGGTGGGGAGGGGCGAGGTGGGGAGGGGTGAGGTGGGGAGGGGCGAGGTGGGGCGAGGCGGGACGAGGTGGGGCGAGGCGGGGCGAGGCAGGGCGACGCGAGGCGAGGCGGGGCGCGGCGGGGAGAAGCGGGGAGAGTCGAGGCGGGATGAGGCGGAGAAGGCGGGACGAGGCAGGGCGAGGCGAGGAGAGGTGGGGAGAGACGGGGCGAGGTGAAGCGGGGAGGGGCAATACAGGGCGGGACGTGCCGGTGTGGGGCGGGGAAGGACGAAATGGGACAGCGCAGGGCGGGGCGGGGCGGGGCGGGGCGGGGAGGGGCAGGATGATGCAGGACGGGACCTGGGGATGGGGGGCGGGACGTGGATGTGCGGGACGGGGCGTGGTGGTGCGGGACGGGGCGTGGTTAAGCGAGACGCGGCGATGCGATGTTGGGCGGGGCGGAGTTGGTGGAGGGTGGGGGAGGGGTGGGTGGGGGTCGGTTGGGGTGGGGCAACGCGGTGCGGGGCGGCGCGGAACGGCGCAGGGGCACGGGGTGGGGGCGGGGTGAGGAGAGCGAATGCGATAGAACGCAAACGACCGCGCGGGCGCGGGACAAGACGACGCGGCAGCCATGTACCCGGCCTCGCGGAATGATCGGTCGTTTCGCGCCGGCAGTTTTCGGGAACAAGCGCTGACAACCCACGCGGCGGAGGCTTCCGCGTCGCTCGCACAGAGGGCCTCTCAGCAAGAGCGCAAGGGTGCTACGTGATGAAACTTGTCCATGGAGAAATGATGGGGATCCGCATAGGATGCAATTAGAGCCTAGAGTTTCTTCTTTCTTTTTCATCTTGGCTTGTAGTATCCTTTTTACTCAATGTTACATCAAGTGTTTGTATTAATCTTTCGTTTTTATGCTCTTTTATAAATGGAGATCTACTAGAATATTATGACCAATTATAAAGTACTCACGTTTTCCATAATAATTGTGAATTATGCTCAAAACAGAATTCGTTGAGTGTATGTGTCGTTCTTAATTAACTGTCTATGTGTCGTCCTTAATTGGCTATGTGTCCTAACTGTGTATGTGTCATCCTTAACTGGCGTTTCCAGGCGTGTCATCTTCCACGGTGGATAGTTACGTAAGTGTAGTGCATGTTCCTTTGTCACTGGCGGTGGAAGTGATCTTTTCTAGCTGGATGGTGAGATCCGGCGCCAATCTACGTCGGCTTGACAGATTTTCCCCAAACAGTATCTCCCACCAGCTCCCAGTCGGGTCTAGCTCTAACTACATGTATGACAATGTATTAGTAAGGGGTCAGGAGATGACCAGGAAGAGAAAGGGAAGATTGCGCGCGGTCCGTTGCCCGTTTGCTCAAGCGTTCGCATGGTGTTGATCGGAGAAATCCTGAAAAACTATCTATCAGATAAACCGGCAGCTAGAATTCTCCTCTAGACACAGCTGAATTTGATCTAGCTATGCAGCTAGTATCGAAAACTCTGCCATCTCGGGACTCGAACCCTAGAGCGTACCAGTCAGAGGCACTGCCGTGACATATGTTTATATCTTTAGTCACCTAAGCCGGTGCATATCGTGTAAGCTTTTAAGAAGAGAAAAATGTAAATTGCTCGAAAAAATAACAGTTGTGCTAGCTCAGTTTTTTAAAGAAATCCCTTGGAATATACCTCTGTTGATTTCCCTCTTTTTTACTAGAGTATTTATACTCGTGTCTTTATATTTCACGTAAAACCATCGAACACTCTCTGCCACCTGAAATTTTAAAACTATTAATGGGACTCGTGAGAATGGACTCAGGAATCACAAGAGTGTTTGTGAAAATAAATCCAGATAAAATAAATGTTTGTGAAATAAAACATTTTATCATGCATTATAAAAAAGTTCCAAAGAATTATAGACAGTCATAAACAAAATATATTTGTTATCTTGACAACGTTTCGGAGACTATTTATGTCTCCATCATCAGGTCATTAATTTTATTACATCACAATCTATAAGATAAAATAAAATTACAAATAAATATCTACAAATTTGCATTAATTTTAAAAACTTTAAACTAAAAAATAATAATAAATTGAAGGAAAGTACGTAGTAAAAAAATTCTATACTCACATGATATAATACATTACATCTAAAAATAATAAATTGAAAGAAAGTACGTAATAAAAAATTTTATACTCACATGAATTTGTAGAATATAAAATAAATTATTAAACAAGTCCACGTTTACTACGTAAAAAATACGGACATGAAGATTGTTGCGTATTGAGAATAACTTTATTTGAAATATCTATTGAAAAACTTTTGTATTTTTTATTAAATTTGGTTAATACAGAATCATAACTCTTAGAAAACTGATTACATTCAATTTGAGAATTCATAGAAGGATATATTTTTATAAACAAAGATTCTAGAATTAGTCTCGAAAACCATTTGTGTTCTGTAATCAATATTGTAGGGTTGAGAAAATCAATAATATGATCGTGTTTTATTCTGTGAGCAGTAACGGAATTTTGTTTTTCGAAGGGTAATTTAATATTATTTATATGTTCTTTGATCCTATCCCCTAACCTCCTCCGAGTTTGACCAATATATACTAAATCACAATCAGAACATTGTAATGAGTACACCGAATTAAGTATATTTAATTTAGGAATCGGATCCTTGACATGACGGACTACATTAGATTTATTGATGATTGTATTGACAAGGACCACATTAGGGAAATTATTTGAAAACATTCTCTTTATACAGTTGTTGATTCCCGGAACAAAAGGTAACGAAAATATAATTTTATCAGAAAATTTTTGAGAAGGTGGTGGATTACCTATTACGTAATTTATGTCAAAAGATCTCTGTACCAATTGATTTAACTTCTGGCATACAAATTTTTCAACAAATTTAATGGGATATGAATTTTTTAATAACAATAAAAATATTTTTTCAAGGTTAGCAGGATAGAAAATAGAATCTGAAATTTGAAAAACTCTCTCAACTAGATTTTTGACAATGGCAATTTTCATAACGGTAGGATGATTGGAATAAAAATTTAAGATAATTCCTGCATATGTAGGTTTTGTGTACCAATTTGTAATACAAAATGTTGGAAATCTATAAATTGTAAAATCAAGAAAGTTTATCTTGTATTCAACTTCTCTTTCCAAAGTAAATTTCAAGTTACAATGATAAGAATTAAATTTTTCAAAAACTTCATTAACCTGATCATGTTGTAGTACCATTAATATATCATCTACATATCGGGTAAAAAATTTAATATTCAATTGGGAAAGAATATTTGTTTCTAATTTTCTCATTGTGATTTCACAAAGAATGGAACTTAAAACTCCACCTATAGGGCATCCATCTTTCTGGAAATAAATTTTGTCATTAAACTTGAAGGTTATATTTTGAAGAATTAATCTTAATGCTAGTAAAATTTCTGCTTTAGGTATACTAGATGTTTTGTATCTAATTGGACAAGTTAAAACTTCATCTAAAGTAGAGAATATCAATTCATGAGGCATTGAGGGGAACATTTTGACAATATCCAAAGAAATCATCACATCTTGAGGAGTAAACTCTAGATGTTTTAATTTTGTCACCACATCTAGACTATTTTTAGCATTAAATTGGTAATCAGTTTTTAAGAAAGTTTTAAGGACGTCATTAATAAATTTTGATAATTTGTAATCAGGTGAATCTATACTAGAAACGACTGGTCTAAATGGGATTCCTTGTTTATGAACCTTGGCAAAGCCATAAGCCCTGGAAATGCCAAGAACTGTAGGATATATAGAACGGTAAACTGAAAAATCAATATATTTTTTATCACGCCATCTTTTTAAAACTTGTTGGATCTTCAGAAGATATTGCCTTGAAGGATTTCTATTTAATTGAATAAAATCTTCACTAGAGTGAAAGTTCTCTTCAACCTTAGTCAGATATGTCGATTTATCTACTATGGTAACCGCACCACCTTTATCTGTAGGGATGACAATAAATTCGGGATGTTTTTTTAAAAATTTATCAGTTAGCAAAAAATTACGTAGTATCAGATTATGTTGTTTACTTAAATGAATCGGATTATTAACATAAATAGAAATAGAATTAACTAAACGATTCCTTATATCATTTCTTTCTTTTTGTGGTACTTTATGTAGATTAGATTCAACTGATTTAATTAATTGAAAGGTAACTTTTTGTTTATCTTTATTGGTTATAGGAAAAGAAAATGTTTGACCTAAACTAGCCGTATTCTGAACAGCTATAGGAATATTAGAAGAAGTTAAATTATAAAATTTAGGTCCAAAAATTTCATCTGATCTAGCTTCATCTTGATAAAAATTATTATTTTTTTGATCTTCTAGTAGTAATTTTTGAAACTTATTGAATTTCTTTCGATTCTCATATTCAAAATACCTTTTAAGTTTGACCATTTGTGTATTATAAAAAACATTTAAGGTATCACTAGATATAAACATTTTAATATATAAACAAATATAACATATAAACAAATCAATAGAGACAGTCTATAGTTGAAATTTTATCATGCACCTAATTCAGCCATCCATAAACTCGTATTGAAAAGATTCAAAAGCCTAATATTTCACGCTTAGGCTGCGAACAAGCTCAAAATGTGATCAATACAGGATGAATGATTTTTAAAAAGCAAAGTCATGTATATGAAAACAACGTCCCGTATGAATTAAAGTATGACATTATTCATCTTTTTCTATTAGAGCAGTATGCAATTACTTTTAAAAGATTTTTAGAAAGAAGAAAAGAGTTATTATAGATAAAAGTTATTAATTCTTTTATTTTGAGTATCGAATATTTTTCCAGGAACTACAATTCAGAGAGACCCAAAATATCTCAAAAAAATGTTCCATCAACTGTCAAACTGGAGCGTGAACTTATTATAAGGTATTTGAAGTATTGCCACGAAACGTAAAATCACGATGTTACTTTCTTTAATTTGTACATGGTTTGTACAAAGTTCTAAGTGTCACAGAAGAGCAATCGCAAGAGCGCTCGAGTTCTAATTACAGCGTCTGTGCTGCGCTCCTCAAACGCGCGGCCGGGCGTCACAATGGCGTCTCAATCTGCCCCACCCCTACCCCCGCCACCGCCGCCGCCGCCGCCCCCGCCCCCGCCCGCGTCCTCGTGCCCTTCTCAGCGCGTGCCCGCTTGGGGAGCGACAGCGCGTCAGCCGTGCGCACGGACGGGCGGGCAGGCGGATCCCGCCAAAGCCACGCCGCCTCGCACCGCACCGCGCCGCGCCGCGCCGCGCTGCGACCCGAGATGGGCTACGGGAAGCCAGAGACGTCACGCAGATGGGGGAGACAGAGGGAGAGAAAGTGACAGCTAGCTGGGGAGGAAGAGGGAAAAGGGGTATAGAGAGGGGTAGGGAAGGAAAAGGCGGAGATGGGGAGAAGATGGCGAGACGGAAGAGAGCGAGATCGAGAGAGCGAGAGTGAGAGTGAGGGGGGCAGTCCTAGCGAGAGAGTGAGATGGAAAGAGTGAGATGGAGAGAGTGAGATGGAGAGAGTGAGATGGAGAGAGTGGCATGGAGAGAGTGGCATGGAGAGAGTGACATGGAGAGAGTGACATGGAGAGAGTGACATGGAGAGAGTGACATGGAGAGAGTGACATGGAGAGAGTGACATGGAGAGAGTGACATGGAGAGAGTGACATGGAGAGAGTGACATGGAGAGAGTGACATGGAGAGAGTGACATGGAGAGAGTGACATGGAGAGAGTGACATGGAGAGAGTGACATGGAGAGAGTGACATGGAGAGAGTGAGATCGAGAGAGAGAGAGATCGAGAGAGTGAGATCGAGAGTGTGAGATCGAGAGTGTGAGATCGAGAGTGTGAGATCGAGAGAGTGAGAGCGAGAGACTGAGAGCGAGAGAGTGAGAGCGAGAGACTGAGAGCGAGAGATAGAGCGAGAGAGCGAGAGACTGAGAGCGAGAGAGTGAGAGCGAGAGAGCGAGAGACTGAGAGCGAGAGAGTGAGAGCGAGAGACAGAGCGAGAGAGTGAGAGCGAGAGACTGAGAGCGAGAGACTGAGAGCGAGAGAGTGAGAGCGAGAGAGTGAGAGCGAGAGAGTGAGATCGAGAGAGTGAGAGCGGGAGAGTGAGAGCGAGAGACTGAGAGCGAGAGACTGAGAGCGAGAGAGTGAGAGCGAGAGACTGAAAGCGAGAGAGTGAGAGCGAGAGAGTGAGAGCGAGAGAGAGATCGAGAGAGTGAGAGCGAGAGTGAGAGCCAGAGAGAGCGAGAGAGTGAGAGAAGAAGAGAGAAGGAGAGTTAGAGAATGAGAGTGAGAGCGAGAGTGAGAGTGTGACAACGAAAGCTTGAGTGAGACAATGAGAGTGTGAGTGAGAGAGGGAGAGAGCGCTAGCGAGAGGGCGAGAGGTAAAGTGCGGGAGAGCGAGAGAGCGGGAGAACGGGAGGGCGAGAGAATGGAAGTTGCGGGAGAGCAAGAGGGTTGGAGAGCGAGAGAGAGAGAGGAAGAGGATGAAGAGAAATATATGCGTGTCACAGTTACTGCCTGACGCCAGGAAGGATCGAAAGGAATCACAGGGGGAAACGCTGCGTGGGAGAAGTGGCTGCTACTGGCTGCTGATGGCTGTCGTGGAAGCGTGTAATCCGACGCAGGTGAGAAGCTGAAACGAGCGTTGGAGAAGCATCCAGGCAGGTGAAATTAGAACAGAAGAGAATTAGAATTTGAGGGAATTAGAGTAGAATATAACAGAAGTTTGGAAACAAGGGGACAAACATTATACAAGGACGAGAGGAAACGCTATACGTTGGGATAATAAACAACAACATAGATACATGTATAAAGAAAAGAGATGAAAAAGACAAGAGGAGAGCAAAAAATTGAAGGACTTCTTGGGATTGAAAACAAAATAAAGTGAAGTCTAAGCGTTGATGAAATGGAAGACATATGTTCATAAGTTAAGGATCTGCGCATATGTAAATCAAGAAAGAAACGAATGAAATCAAACCAGATAAAAATCAGTCAAATTAGAATAAAAATGACAAAACACGTGGTTGAATGTCAGGTATCAATGTGTATTGTTAACGTTTTGGTGCAATAATCATTTTACCTCAACACCCTGAATAGACGAAAATAATAAAAAGGAGGAAGAATGAGCAAAGAAAAGAGGAGGTCTTGATAAGAGTGAATGAGTGGAAATTCTAAAATGAGTGGAATAATGATGCTAATAATAATGTAATAATAATGGAATGATAATGGATAATAATGGAATGATAATGGATAATAATGGAATGATAATGGATAATAATGGAATGATAATAATAATGGAATGAATGATGGCTGGATATAAAATAACATGAAATGCCAAATATGTGATGAAAATACATTAAACAAATTTTAATACAATAGGATTCTCAGAAAATGAGATAAGGGAGAGGGGCCCAAATAAACTGAAAATTTGAACGTGAAATATTTCAAAGTTCCAAACTAACGTGTCTCGCGCGATAAATGATCCATTCCATACAAAACAGACTGTATGAGTAATTCCTGCCTTCGTCAATCACAATAATTGCTTATAATATAAGACATTTCAAAACGAGGGAGAAACTAGAGGTGCTACATCACATTTATTGCAGAAAACCCAGAAAACTTCAGATATCTTCTGGATATTGCACCGCCAATGGAACTCGAATCCAACGATTTCCAGCCAACGCCAAAAATGTCACTCGTTATTTTGAATAAAACTCTAACTAAAACGAATTCAAGATCTGAAATTGACGAGCAGATTAAATTTAGAAATAAAACTCTAGTTGCAATTTTAAAAGTGTATAGAAAAGTTGAAAAAAGTTGAACGTTTGCAATTTTCTATTTCCAGTGATTTTAATGAAAATCGTATTTGTTACTCATTCAAGGGCGCGCAATTGATGACACTTTTGACGAAATAATTGAAAATGACAATGGGCTTTATGACATGAATGCCACAAAAATTAAAAGATCCCTTTCAAATTCTGTGTGCTGGACGGGATTAATAGACGAACATCTTTTTCGTAAAAATCCTGTGCACGATTTTCTTGTTAATGTCACTAACAGAACCGACAACAGACAAGATGTACAAAACGAATAGACAACACAGAAGAGTAAAATAGGCATAATTAGACAAAAATGATGGACAACTAGGATATATTTTCCATCATCCTCTCGTCATTTGCACCTTTTACAAGAAGCATTGTTTGATGGGAGTAATTAATTTCAAGCTAATAAGTGTTCTGTTAATTAGCAAAATTGAAGTTGAATCATAGGCATGGTAAATAATACAAATCCTGCTTAGTTAAAATCGCAGATGAATGCTGATATTTCGATAACGAGATTCGTGGACCGGAAAGGTATTATTAAATTGAAACAATGAATGGACATTTGTGGTATTTTTAACTTGATTAAGGCGTTGGTAACCGTTGGTAACCTATAACAATCAAATTGAAAAGGTTGTAGGGTATTGAGACATACCAAATACCAAAGCTTTCTACTTGTATTGTCGCTTGCTTTATTTACATTACATATGAAAGAAAACACAGTGGCTCTTTATTGATTGGTTCAGAATGATTTCTAAAAATAACAACTACATGACTAAAAATTCAACATCTCAATGGAATATTTTTGTGGGTTACCTGCTGAAGGAAAGTAATTGTGATTAATACACACCAGAATGCATTTCGCGATTATAATCAAATATTTTTGAATATTGAATTGAATAATTTTGGAGAGAGAATTGCTTAAGCATAAGGCTCGTGCTTGATGAGACAATTACATTTTATTACGGCCTTAGGGTATTGCTTTTGATTATTAGGGAAATTAGGGAAATTATCTAAATAGACACGTTGAAATTATGTTATTTTATAACTGATATTTGCTAGAAACGTGTTTAGTAGCAACGTGTGTATTGGAACTTTATCAATTCTAGAAAGTATAGTATACTTTCTACAGTGCTCTGGCTCACTTATTACCATTACACTAGACAATTTGTATCTAGTCCGGAGTCACCTAAAATATTTTTGTCAAATCAGAGTGTACTACGACTTGGCAGTTCCTGATAAGCTTGCTTCTGAAGGAAAGTGTAGCAGCGAGATTGTTGGTGCTGCAAATGATTGACCAAAAACTGATGGTAGTAACAATCGGTGATAAATGATGTAACATCATGTGAATCGCTTTACAAAGGACGTGACCAACAAACGATATCTCATTGCAATCACTGTTGAATTTTCAGAGCCTTTACATTTTTTTTATTCACTGAAACGAATTTCAAAAATACTAGACAAAAACTCTTTTTTCTTTTCCTTCTAGAATCTTTTTTGATGACTTGAAATACTCAGGCAATGAGGTTTACATTACGATACGAAGAGTTGGAGGGTTTACTTTGACCAAACTTATCCGAAATTCTTTCGCATGTCGGTAGTACATGGGTATTTTTCTCCTTTCGAAAATCTACGCATTCACCCGGGATAGATTGATAAATTAGTGTTTACGCGCGCCTAAACTGCTTAGGTGTTTAGTCTCGTAAGTGTAGTGAATGTTTTATCACGTTTGAATTTCCTCCGCCGGATGGCAAGATCCAACGTCCCGGGAAGGGTGCTAGAATTCTCCACCAGACAGCAGCTGAATTCGATCTACTTTTCTAACTAGTGTCGAAACTAACTAGTGTTCTGCCACCAACGGGGGTCAAAGCCGAGGGCCTCACGGACAGAGGCACTGCTGTGACATCAGTTGATGGCCTGAGCCTCCCGCGCCCGTCAGCCGGGATCGAACCCCTGCTCTAAGATTTGAGTTTGCTAATCTAACGACTTGCTCATCGAAGTGCTCTCTTGTTATAACGAAGTTACGTGGTAATTAATGAAGTTAAGTTAACGATCTGTTAATAAAATATTTGTTTCTAATACTCATTTAGTTTATTCTATCCTATCTCAACGCAAGTCCAAAGTATCATTGGTTCGTATTAGCTACCTCATACTTTATTTTATGTTGAATATGTTATATGTTCTTCCATGTACTAGTGATCTAGGGTGGATCCAGAAACTGTCTAAGGGAACAGTATGGGTAAATACAATTCAATTAAGATTATAATATTTGCGCTTGACCATTCACTGGAGACATTTTATGAAAAAAAAAAATTACATCCCTGTGACCTCTCAATTAAAATATTGCTTTTTATAGAATTAAAATCTGAGAAAATACGATCTATTTTCTTTCGAAAAAATACTGTGACCACAGAATATATATCATTAACTGTTCAGGTGTGTCTAACCGCTCTAGCCGGACCCCAGATTGTGTGTCTTTTGATGAGTGCACGTAAACATTTCTCGTTTACGTGCATGTGCATTTGATAGTTACCATGAATACACTGCATACATGACGGTATGTTCAGCTTAAATCAACATTACATTAGTAATGTCGGAGCGACACGGCTGGCAATGATCTCAAGCGGCTGTAGTGCTAGGGTACATTCATATATCAATAAGTAACAATTCAAAATAATATTCTTCTGTGGCATTTTGGGCAACAAATATATGTGCATTTGTTTCGAAGTTTGCTAGTTACGTAAATTTCCCCTCATACACAATCGATACCACTTTGTTTCTTGAAAAGTAGCATATCCATGTCATTATCTTCCAGGAAAAAAGCGCTATAAAATGCGATGCAACGGAACTATAAGTTCATAATTTTGCGTGCAACTCTTCAAATGAAATACACTTATTTACCATTAGATCACTCTTACAAAATTACACTCACAAAATCATGTAATCAAAGACCCTCACTTGCAAAGCAGATCTCAACTGTTTCCATCTCTTCTATAGCGTTAGAATATTCTTGAAGACATATCGTCGTACACGGTGACAATAAGCTATCCTCAAGACGACATAACTCGTCGTCTGATTCTGAACAGCGTGAAAAGTAAATCAATATTATCTATAATTTCCACTGAATATAATGAAGTATAGTCTTTGTTAACAGAAATTATAATAATTTCTAAGTATATGTCTTCTAATTTAACAAAATATTAGTGTAGTTACTAATTCATTTCATTCAATGATTGTAGACCACGTTTTCAAATCTTGTCAAATATTTTATTTGGGATAAAAAAGGTTCACAGCTTAACAAGGGGAAAATTAAACAACCACACTATCATGAAGACAGACTTCAAGTGTATGTTTTCAAAAAAACCGATTTTTTTTCTGTTTAGGTAGGAATTAATGAACAACAAGCTCATTAGAAACGCGAATATATGCATTAATATTATGAATGACCCATTTGAGAATTGGGCTTTTGAACGTACCACTTTTCAGCCCATATTGGTATTTCTGTATGTAAAACTCCATTCAATTTCAGACTCCAAATGAAGTAAGCGCACATTATGTCCATCACAGAAATTCGCAATTACACGAATTTTCCGTCGACAGAACGAGTTCCCGCGGTTGTCCGCTGTTCCAACCCCAAACGCAGCTCCGCAGAGCGCGGCGCTGATCAGTCATATCGGCGGCCAGCGGCGCGTGGAGCGCGGCGCGCGGATCGGAGCGGAATCGATGGCTGCCCCGCAGGTATGCAGGCGGCGCGCGGCCGGGCAGGGCCGGGCAGCGCCAATTACGCCACAGCATCCACGTAGAGGAGCGCGCCCTACTCCAAAGGCATTGCTCCGGCCGCCCGCGCCAGGTGGCGCCTACGGCCTCGCCCGTCTCTTCGCCCGTCCCCTCACCCGCCCATTGCTGGACACCTCGCACGTCCCCTCGTCCGTCTTAAGGTCTGCTCCCTCGCGCGCTCCCTCGCGCGCTCCCTCGCGCGCCCCCTCGCGCGCCCCCTCGCGCGCCCCCCTCGCGCGCCCCCTCGCCCGTCCCCTCGCCCGTCCCCTCGCCCGTCCCCTCGCCCGTCCCCTCGCCCGTCCCCTCGCCCGTCTCCCCACCGACGCTTCCAGTCCTAACATTAGACGAATTTTGTAACTAGTTAGCTATATTGAATTCAGCTGCTGTCTCTAGGAGAATTCTAGCAGTCGGCATTACACATCGGTTGATATGCGTTATTTCTCCGATCAATACCAGACATTCCGGAGCAGAACCCGTATCAAACAGGTCGCATGCGATCTTCTTTTTCTTCATCTCTGTCCTCTTCTCTCGCCTCTCATACCTACGTATAGCACTACCGCACATATTGGAAGAGGAGTGGGGAGCTTCGTGTCTGTTGAGTGTGCTGGAAAGATCCTCCCGGGGTTGTCCCGGGATATAACATGCACAACACGAACGGTACTGATGACCACACCAATTTCCGAGACCGATAACAGATACTAATCAATTAATCCACCAATAAATCACCTGTTACTCACGCCTTATGTTATATTATCTGAAACTCGAACAATAAATATTAATATCGCCGTATTTATACAATAATGTAAGTACATTTTTGACATCTCATGGTGATCAGTTTTAAAAATGTGAACCCTACATTGCAATATATTCACTATAGACAGCTGTGTGCACAGAGAACTTGTTTCATGACATTTTTATTGTTGTTAGTTTGGCATTTTTATTGTTGTTAATTTAACGTAAAATATGAATTTATATTTTTTTTCGTTTAGTTTAGATTATTAAGGTGCAAAACGAGGTTTGTTTGTGTATAGTTGCGGATATGTTTACAAGTATTATACGCCTGGTGTTTTCATGAGTCAGTATGCGTCCATCAGAGTTTGGATGAATCAGAATGTACACGCTCTAGATTATCTTCTGAATCCAGTAGGAGCGGAATTATTACTAAGATTTCTAGCGGACTATTCTGTGATGAAATATAAAAAAAGACACAGTGACAAAATGAAAACAATATAATTAATAAAAATTAGGAATACTATTAATTGTGATAGAATTTTACAGTAACGAAATAAGCAAGAATGTTCTGAATAATTATTCAGAGATTTTGAACATTAGCGAAACAAATTTTAGAAAGACATAATTTCAATCAATATATATTGACTGACACAGAACATGTTTTTATACATTCCTAACTAGTTGGACCGTCAGTGAGGAAAAACAACTCAGTTGTCTGGAATCGCAAATATAAGATCTTTAGTAAGCGACAAAACCGTCCTTAAACCACCGGTTCGAGCACTCGTGCTTGTTTGCTAAAACGCAAGAATAATATTGACACGCCACCAGCCAACCACTTGGCGAGTTTTCAATTTCAATTTGCGAGAACGCTCGGCCGGACAACCAGACACTTTAATCCACTTATTCTCCCATCGTCGCAGCTGGTACGAGTGGCAGCGTGACAAACGAGTTCATCCCCTAACCCTCCATAACATTACGTTTTAACGATATTAAAATTTGGTTTCCCCACCTAGAAAAAACTCTGATAAGGACTTCTTTTCACAATTCGAGGGACTGGGGCTTTGGCACGGTTGTTTACATTTAGTTTGCCCAGAAATATGAATATTGAAGAATTTCTCAGCTGAAAGTCTAAATAATTCTTGTGAAATTATTGGGAGATTTATGACATGATTAAGTTGGTTACGGTGAAGAATAACAGAATTGTCATAATGCTGTCAATAAAAAAGCCAAGTTATTCATCGAGAAAATAAAAAAGAGGTCGGATATATTGATTGATTATTTCATGTTTCAGGGCACGTCAAGTAGTCATTGTCTCGTAAGTATATATGATATGTGCTATTCCTCGGAAATGGCAATAATAGAACGTTGGTTGGTTGTTGGTTGGTTGGTTGATTAATAATTCTGGACGCGTCAACTGCTAAGATCATTAGTCTTGGAAATGTAGTGCATGCTTTTCTTCCGTTAGTAGTAGAAATCTTCCCCACTGGATGCTGAAATACGGCGCCGATCTTCCCCACTGTATGCTGAAATACGGCTATCCTCCATCGTATTCCTCAATCAGGTATCTCCCACCATCGGGACACCGCCCCTGTCGGGACAAGCACTAAGCTCTCGACTGTTCTCCCTGCGTGTGTAGTAGGTTAGTGGATGTATGTGTGGATGTATGATGATGATGATGATGATGATAGGAAAAGGAAGAGGAAGGAAAGATCGAGCGCGGTTCGTGGCCCGTTTGTTAGGGTACTGCTCCGACATTCACCTGGTGTTGATCGGAGAAACCATGGAAAACTACCCATCAGAGCAACGGGTTGCGAGAATTTTTCCATACAGTGACAACTCTGGATCCAGCTTTCCAGCTAGTTTAAAAAATCCTGCCACTGTCATTACTTGAACCTGGGATTTCCTGGTCAGAAGCACTGCAGTTAATGTACTGAGCCAACTCTCGCGGTGCGATGTTAGAACGTGAGATTCAGTGTCGACCCACAAGTCTTCTCATGAATGAGTTCTCCTGAAGTGAATGCTCTGGCATCGGATAACATGAAAACTTAACGATCTGAGCAGCCGGCCGCTGGAATTCTTCTCAGACTGTGCCTTAATTCCACCCACGTATCTGTCTAGTGTCGAAAATACGTCTCACTCGGGACCCGAACTGTAGGCACTGTAGATACTGCCAGAAAAACTGCAGAGGTTACAGTCGTTTCCTTGGGCAATCTCAGCCGATATGAGGTGGAAGGTTTCATTCGAGGAAATAATAGATGCGAATATTTCACATTTATTTGGATCCGTGATCAGTGTATGCATTTCTTGTGTGCTGGGTTCGTAACAAAATGAAAATTACGTAAATGCCATTTGATGCTGCGAAAATTTTGAAACGGATTTATTGACTTTTTACTTTAAATGAAGCCTCTACGACATTTTCCAAGTTCGTTTCCAAAAGTCGTTTCACAATATTCATTTTAATTTCATGTTATGTATTTTTTGAACCCCTTCGAGTGTTTGTATATTAATATTACATTTCGTTCCTTAATGTTTGCATTTGTATAATATCTTTACATGATTTAAGTTTTCGAGAGTGAGAAAAAATACTGCATTCATAAAATTGCTAAAACGATATTTTTCAATGACGACTCCTAATTATTCAAATAAAAACAAAAATATTAGGGATTAGAATTTTTGGTAAAACATGGTATCAATGCTTCAAGAAAGAAAACTAATCTTTTGTGTTAATTCGAAAGTTATGCAATTATTGTATTACTTAAGTGATGCATTAGTAAATACGTCATGCGTCATTTAATAATAAACACTGATTTTTTGGTGGAGTTGAAAGTTCAATTTCATTTCTAAACCAAAACCCTTAGTGATCTAAATAACCGATATCAATAATTCAAGGATTTTTTGATTAATTAGAATTTTTTAAATTGTATAATTAAATGGACGTTTTCCAGAAATCCATAGGTAAATCTCAAAACATTTATCATGAAACGTCCACCGTTTTCCCATGTCTACCCGATCGCGTGAGACTTCTGATAAGCGATAATAAGGAACAAAACCGATCTCGAGATGGAGTAATTTGCAGAGATTGCCTGATCGGCTTAGGGAATCGTTTGCTGCAGTACTGGGAATCGGATTACGGCCGGGAGTGGGTGCAAGTCGCCGCTGCTTAGCGCGGCTGCGTCGCGGGCGGGGCCGGAGGGGCGGGGGCGGGGGCGGTGGGGCGGGGGCGGCTTCCGAGCTACGCACGCGAATCTCCTGGAGAAGACGTTCATCCGCTGAGCCACCAGCTCTTTGTGGCGCGGGAGCCTTTCCGAGAAGTCGTCAAACTTTTAAGAAAACCGAGGCGAAGCATTGGTTCCTCATTTCGAGAGGGAGATGCTGCGTAAGTTTAGAGAACTGAAGTTGATATGGTAAATTTAGTTCGGGTGGATGAGAGGCCTTCCTTCTTCGGAAATCTGCGATTTACGATTTCTGTTGTATTATCAGCTCAAATAAAACACCATCGATGCGTAATATCCAGGGAGCGCATTTCAACTGTAATATCTAAGACCAAAGCACATACAGTACTAAAAAAAACAATGATTTTCAAACTTGACGCTAACCTTCACATTTAAATATTGAATATAAAAATTTTAAAAAATGCTTTTTAACTGAAATTCAGATGTCTGTAGCGCAAAACCTTCAAATTTTAAGTAGTATTCTAAATTAAGGTATATTTGAAACTAGTGGTGCTACAACAGCACATTCTTTTTAGAAGTCTTTCTAATTGTAATTTCAGAGAAAATTAAGGGAGTTTCACCGAAATGAGAACTGCGCCATTTTTTCAAACGTTTCTTTTTCTATCCGTGAAAAAACATTGTAGAAAAAATTTGGAGCGCAAATTACGCGAAAACTAAACGTTCCGTTAAAAAATTGTTCATGGCCTTTTTTAAAGAGATGGTTTGTTAGAACATTTTGATTAAGGCAAGAATCTCCATCCTCAATTTTGTAATTCTTAAATGTTAAAATTTTGCAATTTTCAAAAATACAGAGAGTTTGCCGGAAATGACACTAGCATCATTTATTACCGTCCTTTTATATATACGTGGATACATGTTTCAAAAATTTGAGCAGTTTTTGAAAAACATGATTACAAAATTAAAAATAAAATATATTTAACTTAAAATTACGCAAAAGATATTCATATTTTTGAAAATTTGTAAATGACTTTACTTCATGATGTTTTTTAAAAACAGATTTAATTTAAGAAACAAATATTTATCTTCAATATTGTGGTTGTAGAAAGACGCCGAAAAAAATTGAACTTTTGCAATTTTCAAAACCTCAGTGATATCAACGAAAATGTGACTTGAATAATCTTAAGCATACTTAACGTTATTCTAGGACAAAGTTTAATCAAAACTTTTGGGGCAATTTTGAGAAAATTTTGAAAATGTTGAGGCTTTAATTGAAGTATCTCGAAAAAATGAAAATATCCTTTTCAAACTCAAATTCATTTAAATCCATCGTGAAATATCAAGTTTGGAGAAAATTGTCTGATCGATTTAAACACTAGCGTTGACTACAGACACACGGACGACATACAGATAGGCGTACCGACGGACGGAGAGACGTTTAGCCTTCAATCGATTTTTCGGTATTAAGGACGCATAAAAAATAGATTATGAGTATATAATGTGTTAGAGAAAGTAATTTACTACAAACAAGAAAAAGATTTATCCACTTTTTTGGTATCAAGGATCGAAAGTGTTTTTCTCCAGAAAATTTGCCATTTTCTGGCACACAATTTTTTGTATTCTTTACTTTTAATTGGTAATACATGATTATTGTAAATAATTTCTAGGACGTCAGTTCCCTTCAACTATTAAATATGAATTGCAATTATTAATTGTACTTCACAAAATCGGCAGTATTGATTATTTGGAAGAATAGAATCCATGGCATTTTATAATTTTATTTTGACTTTTCTGTATAACATTTGAGCTTCCTTAGGATTTTTTTCTAGCACTTGCTTTAATGTATTATTATTATTGAGTATTATGCTAGTATTATTGAGTTCATGAATTTAGAGAAGCCCCTTTTTTATTGTAGTAGAAGAAACCCATTTCTTCATCCATCCGTGTTGATGTTCATGTCCGTTTAATCTCCAAAAACGTTTAGGATAACATCTAAAGAAGACTTATGAATGCATTTCTTATTATGTGGCATATCATGAAAGAACAGCTGAGATATTCAAATTATTTCGTATTTTTATCTTTTGAAAATGCAAAATACTTGTGTATTAATTAATGATACTAAACGTTGATGTACAGAAATTTATATTGAGATTGTAATTTTTCAAACTCGTTTACGTGTTTATTTTTTTCAGATAAATGTGCATGTCCAATACGTCAAAGAAAGTAAATATAGTATATTCGGACACTGAATAGAAATGTCAACCCTCGAGTCATGCAAATATATTACATTGAAATATAACACAGTTTTAGATGGATAATGTCAGTAAACGTAATGATTTTCATAAACTATTAATCTGGTTGAGGAACCCTTTGTGACGCAAAGAAGAGAATAACTCATATTTAAATATGGTTTGCTTAATTATGAATATGACACTTCTCAAACAGATTGACGAACTTTCATGGAGACAATGAAAATTCTAACAAATTTTCTGTTTTCTGTCTGGTATAACTCCATAATTATGTTTTCACAAATTTTACTAACTTCTGCATTAATATATATATATATATATATATATATATATATATATAACACTTGGCATAAATTATATATTTTTAACTAAAATTACATCATAAACAATATCAATGATTTACAGCTTCCCAAAAAATTGAAACAAAAAACATCAAAAAATCATCGCTGAACCTTAGAGGTCTCCTATGGAAGTTAACTGGAAACCAATAGATGCTGTATTAATCTTCTGAATGAGGAGTATCGAATAGACCAGATTTCATTTCTATTATCAAATCTTGAAAATGTGATTTACTTTACTTTGAATAACGTTTAAATAACACTAAAGCGTTAGTAATTTTTCACTTCTGATTTAAATGGCATCAACTTTTGAAAGTAACAAACATTCAAAGAAACATGTGGGATTAAAACAACTCTTCCGATGTGAGAGTTGAAGATAGCTGATTCGCTTTCTCACCTTGAATTGTCATGGTATCTACAACTCGTTACTGCTACGAAGCATTGTTATGCGAGCGACGTTTTTCATTCATCTTCCGCAACTTCCGACACTCCGCCCTCCCTCGTGTCTCGCGTCGCTGATAACGGAGGCTCTGCCCGCCACTTTGCCCGCGTGCCAATCTATTGTCCTTCGCCGACGTTTTCGTATGTTCTCTAACGTAGCAAATGGGCTACACGGAAATATTAGAAGCCAATTACTCCTCAGTCACATGATGAAGACACTTGTTCTTCACGCGAGGCTAGACTTCTCATTGTACTTACTCGCTGCTTCCCTACTTTCCCGACCCATCAAAATCAGGTTTATATACTTTGAAGAAAGTGATATTGCTTAAATCAAAAAGCCTTAATAATATCGAATAAAAGAAACTTAAATAAACAGAATGAAAAATTATTAGCATTTTATATTAACCCTTCATTGCTTCACTGCTCATTAGAAATTATTCGTTAAAATTGCTTTATGTTCAGAAAAACAATGTTTTATTAATTTCAACCAATTATTTAAATGTATTTAATAATATTATCTAATATTTTATTAAAATATGAATGTGATAAAAATCTTCTTAACTCTGCCTGCAAGTCAGGGAGCTGTTTTTAAACTATGTTTGTGAGTCAACAATGTAAGATTCCCAGGTTCCTACTATGTAGACGTAGTTCTAACCTCGCAGCGACCACAAATTTACAAAGTTTACTCAGAAACTGCTGCCCTGAGAGCCACTGCAGGGAGACAGTCTGTGGAGTGTGGACTTTGGGAACGAAAGTGGAACAAAGCATAACAAAATAATGTTGAATGTTGATCTTGCAGGCGCATCAGGGAGAGAGGGAAGAAAAACTTTTTTTTTTAAAAAGAACAAGAAATGTGGTGCATGAACTGGCGAAGCGAGCAGAACATGTACAGTCTCTCAAACTCGTTTTAGTCTTTCGGAATTTGTGTTTTAAATATTTTCACACCGTTAGGGAACGGTTTGTAAAAGAAATAGTGAGAATCAGAAACAATGACTTTTGGAATAAACATTCGAAAATACATTTGTAAATTTATATAAAATAAACAAACTCATATTGGTTTATACAAAAGTCAACCCAAGAGCACACAATAGAAATGAAAGGGAAGAAAGCAATTTAACATGCGTTGATACCGAACGATGGACGCCAAAGGTAAGATTGATTGATTGTTCGTGATTCCGGGTGCGTCAATTGCATAGATCATTAGTCCCGTAAGTCTAGTGCGTGTTTTCTCGGGAGGTGGCGGTGATCTTTTTCCCCGCTGGATGGCGAGATCCGGCGTCGACGTACCGTCGACTAGCGCGATTTTCCCTCAACCAGGCAACTCCCACCAGCGGGGCAACGCCCCATCCGGGACAAGCTCTAAGCTCCCGACAGGTCTTCCGGCGTGTGTGGTAGAGTTATACATGTTAGTGTAAGTGTGTGTTAGGGGAAAGTACAGAACGAGGAATTGGTCTGTGGCTCGTTTGTTAGGGTACTGCTCCGGCATTCGCAAGGTGTTGAATGGAAAACCACGGAAAACTACGGATCAGAGCAGCCGGCTACTAGAATTCCCCTCCAGGCAGCCAAAGGTAATGGAATGTACCAACAATGTCTCGTCATAGACTATTACGAGATCGCTGATATCATTCACCTTAGGACGGTTATAATCGTGACCCGTTCCGAATTTATAGTAAAATTTTGGGCGCCAGGAACAGGTTACGTTAATTAAAACAAATGCTTCCACAGCTAATTTTAACAAATGGATAAATATCTGGCTAGCTGGGTCAATGGATCCCGTTAAGGATAATTGCTATCGCCTAGATAGCTGATTACTTGATCTGCCAACTATACAGTATGGCGAGGAATTTGAAATGGAATAATTATCTATCTCTAACTACTTAACAATTGTGATTGACCAAATGAAAATCTTTTCATTTCCAAAAGAGAAATTTAACAATTTATTTACTTCTATTGACAATTGTTTTGTCTTTAGGTCATGACCTCGTTTTAAAATAATACCTTTGTACTGCAGTACTGATCTAACGTCTTGATCTACGACGCCCCGCAGTATCTTCCCACTTGAATGCAGATGAACCCAAGTCCATCTTCTTTCTTCCGATCTTGCGACATTGCCGACGAATCCAGCCCTCACTACCTAGAATATCTATTGGTTCTTACGTGATATTTAGTGTTCCTAGTCCTCCCAAACTAGTGGTAAAACAAAGTCCAACACCGCAATATAAAAGAAACTTTCAAAGTCCTCATCGAATTTACCTCTGCCCATCAACTTTCAGAGTCCGAAAAACTATTGAGTCTTACGTCAAAACTTTCAAGTCCCACTCCCCTAATGTTAATCTCGCGAGCGACCTGTACTACTCGACGACCTCTATCAGAATGTCCTTTTCTCCACCGTTTTTCCGCCCTCAACGCTTCGGTATCCGTCCTTCGTTCCTCTTTTTTAAAACAAAACGACAAAATTCGACAGTCTATTCTCCCTTAGCCAATCCATTCATCTCTTATCAAACCGAGTAGCCACGCCCTATATTCATTCCTTTTCAGACCAATCCATAATTATTTTATATGTCTTTCTAGCCAGCGCCCCCACCTATTCAAGGCCTGAATGTAGTTTATTGACCTTGCCAACTACTACGCCGGCGTTGCTAAGGCTGTATATTGCCATTTGCAGACCCTTTTACCCAACCCATTTACAGCCAATGTTATTGACCAAATATATAATATTTTGGTATATCACAGTAAGAGAACAGGGCCACGTGTGGAGGGGTCTCTGTCAGCAGCGGTGAATCTGACTCCCACTCGCGTCGCGCTCTCCTACGGCGAACTCTCCAGGAAGCGGAAGCAGAAGTGCGCCGTGAAAGTCGAGGCGCGCGTGGCAAGTAACCGCGGGCAAGTTTCGAGGACTGCGCCGCACAGCGAGCCCGCGCGTGGGTGGGGAGGGTCCACAGCGGAGGAAATTTGAAGGCAGCCGCTGCGCTGGGCACGCGCACGGACGTAATTGCCTTCACCACACTCACATTCAAGAAACTTTACTAGTTTCTCTGCTTTTATTATTATTATTATTATTATTATTATTATTATTACTATTATTATTATTATTATCGTTTATTTTTCACAGCTTTCTGGTACATGTTTTAGGAGTCATACAGATATTTCTATTAAAGCATGATTTCCGTAGTACAATAATTTTAACAAACCTTTATTTTAAGAAGTAATCAAGGAGTAAACAATTCTACAAATATAAATTTTAACACTTAAATTAATTTACCAATTAAAAGTAAATAGTTCTTTAACACAATTTTTTTAGAAACTCATTAATCTTCTGACTACTATTATTATTATTATTATTATTATTATTATTATTATTATTATTATTATTATTATTTAGTATATACGCACAGATGATACGATTGAATATGTATGGACTATACATGATCAATCAGAGTTGATTCCAGGAATTAAAACTTTTGTATTATATACATTTATTGTGAGTTCGACGTTTCGCGGAGCTGTAGGGTGGATGGTCGAAGACCTCATCGAAACTGATTCAACACATTTCGTTTGATATTGGCTGTGTGGGATCTTGCATTGTCATGCAGAAGCGTAATTCCCCCAGTAAACATCGTGTCGTGTCCATACACGTAGCACAATTGGCGATGGATCTCTGCTGGCGATTGCTTCTGAGCGTGCAAAATCGGATGATTGCACGAACCTCGTAGTTGGCCGGAGACAAAATCAGAGCAGCCATTTTATCGTACCACTGTGCGTTAACCACTGTCGTTACAAGACTAAAAGTGTATTAGTCCCACGTACCTCCTCTCTACTCTTGAGCATGCGCATTCCTATCCGACTACTCATGCCATCTCTAGAGGCCACACAAAGAGCACCCAAACTTACTTTTTGGATGCTTTTTGTGTATAAATTCTACTGCAAGTTGCAACCAGCTTCGCAAAGCAGATCTAGTGATTGTAGATGCCTCTTCAATAGTTTGTGCAAAATATGAACTGTTCCTAAATACGGGATATCTGGTTCTTCCCATTTCTTCCAGTCATTTAAATGACCTAAGTGTTTGGACTAACACTCTTACTAAGACTTTGGAGAGCAAATCCCAGAGCTCCGATAACTCTCAGGACGTCTTGTGATTAGGCACAACATTTGACTGATCTTGATTTCCAAATTCTTGTATTTAAAACGTTTGCCTACCTCAGAACGGGATTAACTTTTGCAAGAGGAGCCTGGAATGATCTTCAAGTGGGGTCCTTACAATACATTTTACTTCCTCAGTATTCAAACCTGATTTTTGCTTATTGGTGGAAAAAATATAATATTGACTTCCTACTCGCAAAATGCTCGCAAACAATATTTGATTTGTGAAGAAAATTGTTTGATACAACTTGTACTTCTCGAGACAATTTTATGTAATACTTAATAGTGTATTTTGGGATTGAGTAGTGAAGGGGCAGCAACACAAAAGAACTACACTAGTATCGTATCTTTTTGATTTTACATGTAAAATATACGAATCAAACTAAACTATTGACAGCCATAACTGCCCATAACATTAATGACAAACAAAAATTAGACGTAAAAAATCTAATTTTCATCCATTTACTTCTCATAAGCACTTATTTTATTGCCTGACAGAGAGCGAAAAATAAATGTATTGTTTAAAATACAAGTATTTTTTAGCTTATTTATATTTAAATTTATACAAAAAATAAGACCAAAAAGTTTGATTTTTTAAAATATGAACATATTTTTATTGAAGCAACTAAATTATTCCAAGTGTTTGGATGATAATGACTTTTTCTTTGTTACATAATATGCTTGATAATTCTTAATATTATCAATTAAAATAAGTATTTCATTTCAAAATACAAGTTTAGTATTTACCCGTTTTAGAAAGTCGCTAGAGTACTAAATTAGTTATTTCAATGGAGGGAAACAACTTTACATCTAACGATTTTATTTTCGGTTATGTGCACATCATGGAAAATTTTTGTTATAAATGCAATATCAGTAGCTCTATCTAATTTTGCTTAATTATGTCAAGACGTCCCATACAATGGCAGTTTTGTTTTGTGTGGGCATTTTCAATTGTTGACGAGTGTTTTATTAGATCTTTTAAGCTAATGAAACCCAAATATAGCCAACATTGTCCCCCTTACTAGAAACCTTAAATTGACATTGCCATTTAAAATTTCGTATAAATTGTGAAAATAAGTAGACATATCTAGGTTTTCAAATTTACCTGTAAAAAGGACAGTCTAGGCTCTGTATCAATGACATCAATCGAGTACATACATCTCTCAAGTTCAGACGAGAAGAAATGAGTACATTAACACTTCTCTTAAAACAGTTGTTATTTTAATTTCTCGCTACCGCTTACGCAGTAAAGAGAAAGTTATGTAATGCTGTGCGAGAAAACTGCGAATTGTCCGCAGAAAACTTATTACAGGGCCCGGATAACAAAAAAGTGGATAAATCCAGTTGATGCATTTAATTAAAAAATTTCTAAAACGTGGTATACCCAGAATCCATGTTCTGTGTGTCCTTGATATCGAAAAATAGAATGAGGCCGTTCGTCTGTCCGCCTGTCTGTGAACAACGGTAGCCACTAAACCGTTCAGCCGATTTTCCCAAAATTGATATTTCTTAATCGACCTGGCTGACGTCGCGGCCCCTTAAATTTGAAACCGATATTGGGAGTACTATACATGAAGCTCCTGTGATATTTTCAAAATTTTCGTAAAATGGCTCCATCGTTTTTGAATAAATTTTGATGTTGGATAGTGAAAAGGACGTTTAAAAGAATGGTGCAGGTGAAAAAATTCAAACTTTTTCGGCGTCTTCCTACAACTAAAAAATTATGAAGATTGAGATTTTTTTCATTAATGAAATATATTTCTTAAAGACAGATTTTTAAATAAGGTTCATTAGTTTTTATTCGTAACAGTACCAATCATTTCTTGTATGTTCAGCACTTATCGTTTATCGAGAAAAGTTGTTATTTTAGGTACCTTTTTTATTGTCATCTGTCTTTTATGTTGTCCTTCAAAACCCTCTTTAGCTTTCGTTTTTGGGACCCCCTTTGTTAAATTTTTGGAGCTGCATGTCTATTTTTTTTCTATTCGATGTATCATAATAATTGTCCAATTTTCGCAATATGTTGTGATAAGCCAAAAAATCCTCCCACTTTAACATGAACATTTAATATCACGTTATTATATTTTATTGTACATATAAAGGGAATAGAGGCAACATGAACGAGTTACTATGAAAGCAGACTTGACATTTCGTCACTCGCGCCGGTTTTTTTGTTAGTTAAGGTCGCATCAACATCAGGAATGTTAGCCTTACAGGAGTAAAAATAATGCTTCTATTTCTGTTCTGAGAAGGGTATCGATAAGCTTTCGTATCTCTGTTATACACTGTGTTACCATACCCTGAAGTAAAATCGTTGTGCCCGTTTGAAAGAATCCAACATGCAAGTACCGGCGTATAGAACGGTATGCTTGCATACTTGATCAAAATGATCCTATTTTTTTCTATAAGAGAGAGTTTAATATTTGAATTGTGTTGATGCGTTTTTTGTTACAATGCAAAAATGTAAATATTCAAATACGGAGAAAACTAAATAATGCGGTCGTTGGACGTAGTCTAACGCGTGAGTACTCGTGCTACGAATGACCGCGCGAGAGATGGAATGATAAACAGTAGCTGCGGAGAATGAACGCATACAATCCGTGTACGCATACAATCCAATAGTTCGCTTGGATAGAAAAGCAAAGCCCCCTGTAGATAAAATATGTTCTTTGGAGGTGTAGTCTGGACCGGAAGGAGAAGATGTCTCTTGTTGTAACCAGAGAAGAAGATGTCTCTTGTTGTAACCAGCCAGGTGGCGAAGGCATCATATTTGGATATTCTCTAGTATTCGCGCCAGATAGGAGTGCGCAGTGAATTATCAATGCTATTTCAAGTTTAGGAGGGAATAAGTATTGTTTATTGCTATTTTTCGAGAATATAAAATGAGAATAATAGTAAATATTAGAACAGTAACATATTGGAAATTGAACATTCTAATAATATGCAACGTTTTAGATTTACTAAATAATGATCAGATTAGGAAGAGCTCGTAGTTGTTATATGGATTAAATATTTAATAAATAATGTGAGGAAGTTACGCAATGAGGCACCCGCACATGGTAGAATATTACGAAAGTATAGTTACATGGACAGATCTTTCACATATTATTAGAGGGACATAAATGAGAATTCGTGTCAGAAATTATTGCTATTCCCTAGATATGACGTTTAAATAATATCAGCGAAGAGAGCGACAGGACACAGTGGTAGAGGGGAGAAGGCATCACAGGACTCTGAATCTTTTCTACGATCAGGTTCACCCGAGAAGGCTTCAAGGGTGTACGAAGATATGTAAGCTATGAAAGACAATTTAACTGCATTGGAACAAAGATTATCAAAGTTAATATTCACTTAAACGAGCTCATAATTTTGCCCTATTATCATTCAAATGATTGAATAAACATTACATTTATTTATTGAGGAAAAGGTTGATTAACAGTAATTTGCAATCAATAAACAATTCTTTCAGTGAAGTAAAATTCCAGAAATCGCTGATCCGTATGCACGACCCGTCCACATACGACAAAATATTAATCAGTCGAACCCAGGTGTAGAAATAGATATTAATAATAAATATTATTAATGTTAGCCAAGAACATGAGAATATTGATATAAAGAATAATTGGTTTGTTATTAAATAAATACGTGAGTGAAGCAGGGCATTAGCAATAGGAAAAATAATATATTTTCTCTCACATCAGAATCAAAATATAAAGATTATGATTGACATCATTCATGATGTACATGCTAGCCGATTTAATTAAATAATTGCAGATTGGGGAGATATTAAGGATCGTTACAACGCCCATTACAAAAACATGAAATGAGTCAACTGTTTGATAAAGTTCATTTAATTTCGTAGAAATCAACGTCTGAAGTACCAGCTACCACTACTCCCCTTCAGGCTCCATCAACTCTGCGGGAATCATGCTTATGTCAGGGTCACTGAGAGAAGAGGTAGGGTTGGCAATGAATTTCTCAGTGATTCATCGCCATTACCTTGCGAAAAAACATTTGGAGCCGTTTTTGAGAAAATCTTGTTTTTTTTAAATTGCACATATTGCACAAAATAGTGCGTGAATACCACTAAAATTTTCAAAAAGAGGTACATAACCTTAAAAAAATAATTTTGGAAAATAAATTGCATTCGAAGGTAAAATCTCTATCTTCGATTTTGTAGTTTGAGGAACATACCGAAGAAAATTCAAACTTCTGCAATTTCTGAAAATCCAGAGTTAACCGTGAAAATCGGTCATATGAAATTTTGTATTTTACTCTATTCTTACAAAAAATTTAAAGAAAAAAATTGGTACCGTTTTTGATACAATTTTGAAAAAGTACCAAGGGCTTCATGTAAAGTATCTCCAAATTTTGAAGAATACTTCTCAAAATCTCAAAGCTTCGACTCAAGCTAGATCGGCAGACGTTTCTTCAATTTGGAAAAAAAATCGTACGCATAGTTTAGGCGCTAGCGGTGTTCACGGACGGACAGACAGACGGACATTGTGCTTTCAATTGTATTTTTGGTATCAAGGACCCACACAACAGGGATTCAGGCTACACCAAGTGTTAGGGGATATTTTTCTTAATTTAGCAATTGGGTTTATGCATTTTTTCGTCATCAGGGTCCGGCAATGAATTTTTTTCTGCCAAAAATCTGCTGTTTTTTTCTCGTAGCCTTACATACTTTCCATATACTACGTATATTACTCCGTATATACGTATGTATACGGGAAAATAAAATGTAAAGAAAATATTTTCAGCCGTTATGAATCATGATAACTATCTATATTTTTTATCTTGCAGATTTTCAGAGTATCAATTAATATTCACGACACATCGATGATGGAACGAAATGATAAGTACTAGAGCAACTAGAGGTGTAGATGGCCTCAAACGGCGAGGTGTCTAAAGTTGCTGATGGAATGGAAGAATTATTTATTGAATTATGTTTTACAATGACAGTTCAACGTCCAACCGAGAGGCTCTCCAGTTGATCGTTCGAGTAATTTTGTATCAGCAAAGTGTGAAGGGAATAACTTGATTTCACCTTTCTGAGAGAAGTTTTGTTAGCAGAACCATCAACCAAGGTTATTGAGATGATAATTCTGGAAACAACAATTAGAAGACGATGATAACGGCTTAAGAAAAGTATGCGCTAGATAAGACGTATATGTAAAAAAAATATTCTCTCCTTATCTAATTTCAGATATTGAAGAAAAATATGAAATGGTAGTCTGTTTATTAGGCAGGATGGTGGGGGTTGGTCACATATTATTGACTGCTAAGTGACTGCTTCTTGTACGTGTTTTAAATTATTGTAGAAATAATGTGCCAATTTTGTAATAAAGAAAGTTATTGGTTCTATTGCAAGGTCATTGTGGAGTGTCTCACTGTTGACAAACTAGGAGAAATGAAAGATAAAATGTGAGTGAGATGCAATTAAAAACGCCGAGGATAGGGATTGGAAGTACTGGTACGAGACTTCAATGTCGTTTAAAAACAATAGAACTATGGATCACGACTAAACTATTTACTCTTTGTTCATAAGGTTCATATTTAAGATTTTATATCTATTTCTAATTGCGATTAAAGTACATGTCTGTATTTTACTAATCCAAAAAGAGGAAAGTTGAAATATAATAAATTTTCAAAGGAAAAATTCCGTCACATAATACTAAAGTTTGTAATGCTCGCAATACTTTTCCTAAGACGCATTTATTTCTTTATTATTTTACGAGACATTGAGTGACATGAAAACTGAAGAAAATGTTCAAGAGCAGATCGATTAAATTCTACTAACTTTAAAACTGTGAGATAGACTGTTTAAAAAACTTAAAAATGTCATTCCAATTACTTTGTGTTTGCATTTTGACAAACCACAACGTTTTTATATCCTGTTAAAAACATAGTTTACTCTAATTTTATACGCGGACAATTCTCCACTAGTAACGATTTAATAAAGCAAAATATGAAGCGTATTTTGTAATTAATGAAGTTCCTGATTACCTATGTGTATACTATTCATTATTTTCATAATATCAAACAAGCAAATTTGATGCTATTAGAGAAACGTAGAACGTCAATATCTTGCTATTTTCTATTTGTCTATAATTAAAGCGTAACATCTACAAGACAACGTAATTAATATACTCGTTGGTCTTCGCCCCTTTTCCATTGTTTTCTCGTATATAAAATGAAACGTACTTTATCGACTTCCTGTCGTGTTGATGTATACATGCTGTTTTCTATTGCTTGAACTTCTTTACGTACTGCACTGCATCACAAAGGTCACATTCCAACACGCAACTCGCGTCATAAACTGAGCATCGGAAGCAGGCTACACCGCGTCTTGTAAGAGATAAGCTCTGTCGCTCTCAACCCGGCGTATCCAAGGCCGTCTAGAATAGAAGGCCTGCTCCTTCGCCGAATGACGTCACGAAGGGTGGCTGGGAGGAAATGCATGCTGTCCAAGTTTTAAACAGAGATATGGTTCTTAAAATCACATGGAAACCCAAACCCATACTTGTTTAAAATAACACGAGGAAACATTAAGCCTTCTTGATGCTATAGGAATTTATTTTAGAGTTATTTATATTAAGGTATTCCGATATTGTACAATTTTCGTACACGTAAATGAACATAATTTTTGTACATGCTACCTTATTTATAATATAAGATTTTGTATTATTCAAGAAACAATTTTGCTGCCATAATTGATATTCATAAGAAATTAAGTACCTTCATGAAAATTCTATTTATTTATTTCCTGCTCTATTTCTTTCAATTTGTCTACTTTAATTTAATATGGAAGTTAGTAGTACAGTTAGTAGTAATGCATTTATCAGATATTTCTCTGATGGCCGTATTAGTAATTAATAATAATAGTTGGTTATATTGTAACAAATAGTAAAATATTCATAGGTAAGATAGTGAAATTCTAGCTGCTGAAAAATAAGAAGAGGAAGGAAGGAAAGCAATATTTTATTCAGAAAGTACTCCAGCAAATTATGTAAGACTTTATGAGATTATTCAAGACACAAATCACATTGGAAATACATAAAAATTGTTTCGGACGCTTTAAATTGACTTTAGTGTCTTCCTATTTTGCACTCAGTTTTGTGTCCTTGCGTCTTATATTCCTGATACCACTATACTTATAACTGAACATTCCTAATTTACAGTGTTTATTTAACAAAATGTTTAGATACACAAAGTTCTGTTAAAGTGAGCAGAATTTGTCCACAACTCCAAACCGTGTTTTCCATTAATCGGATCTCCGTCTCTCACACAAAGCCTTTCAATAAAGTTCTTTGATTTTCATGCTTCAGGAACTTAATTTCAAAATTTTCGGATATCAATATCTGATACACTTGGTGAGTCTTCGTCAAGTACTGAGGCTGTTCACTAAGATAGAAGAGTATTCATCTTTCACATTTAGTATGTATCTCGACACCATCTCCTCTTACGGCCTTGTTCTGGTAGAGAATAAATTTTGAGTCGAAGTGTTTTACACACACAGACAACTTCTCCGAGGGGACAAAATCTTTCCTATTTGTTTACGTACACTTCTGTCACAGAGCAGGATTGTTTGGAAGTTTCAATGTTGAAACGCCTTCCGTCGATCCATCATAATTCGATCAACAACACGATACACTTCACTTCATATTTTTTCATATTTTTCTCCTGCCTAATTTTCAAAACACCTTCCTTTTTAGGATAATTTGCAAGTATTCACTGAAACAAATGCAGGGTATAATAGTATAACCAAACATCCAAGTGCAACAACAAAACATATTGCATAAAATATTTGATAATTGCACCACATACTTAAATCACACAATATTGAAGTAGACATACCTTGCTTTCTCGAAGATAATGGACGAAGGAATTTTTTTATGCAGGAAACCGTGCACACAATTAATACCGAATTATTAAAACATTTGTTCGCATCTAAACTTTCCTACAAGGGCCAATTAGCTAGAATAATACTAACTCGATAACATACGGAAACGAAAAATGTTCAGCCACCGATTGTGACGTCAGATCACGTGACATTCACATTGGCTCAGGCCTTCTAATATACTCTTCTAGACGGCCTTGGCGTATCGCAGTCTGCACAGGAAGGTTAAACAGACCAAACCTTACATCCGTAGCCCCACCTCGCTCTTTCCTGCTCACTCAACTCTTGAAAATTATCGTTAGTTAAATTACATTCATGGCCAGAACCTATGAATGTATTTGTTCCTGTTTAACTTCTCTAAGTTTGTTAAATATGTGATTCATTTAATAAATTTAATAGCGTGTTAGAAAAGATAAAATAAAAATAAAATGTGCTTTGTAAATGAAGGTCGTTATATCAGCGAAAGAATAGTTGTAGAGGATCGATGACAGGCTGTATAAGCACAGCAATATTTCGCAGTATAGCAAACAAAATAAATGCTTAACGACATACCTAATTAATAGGTAATGTAATGGGTTCTTTCTTTATTATTTTACATTAGTAAACATATTTTGTTGATTAAAAGTAGAACAATATAATGAATAAACAAAAATACGTCATTAAGAAATTTTCTCATTACTATTGATAAATAAGTTGTAGTAAATTGGAGTAACTGGGATATTAATTGCGGTCGACATCAAACTTCGTGAAAATTAAGAATAAACTTACCTTGATTACAAACTCACTCTGAAACCTGATAAAGAATCTGATACATGATGGGTAAGGCATGGTATTTAGGAGTCGTAAAATAGGCAGTTTCCACATGGCAACAGGGCGAAATATAGCATACGTCGGATGTGATTCCGTTTTTAGCTGGAACTCGGAGCGGAACTTCACGCTTATTCTTCCTATCTCTATTTATGTGGCAACTGTAACACGTTACTTGATTTATCCCAAACGCATCGTATTCAAAGATGGTTGGATATACGAGAAATTTCTAGCTCGAGAACAAAACTAATTATTAATTTACAGTGGAATTATTTAATATTTACATATTTATTGCAATAATATTCCATTATTATTGTTAACACACATTTCTATGTTTGGAGGTTTGTACTCCTGTGAATAAATATTTCAACAAAAATATGATCTAGAGTAAACAGTGATATTACAATCACACATTATTTACCATAAAATTTGATATCGTAAATGTATGTATTTTTAATTCATGATTTGCATTTTAACTGTGAAACGTCATTATAAAACTAAATAAATGTCTCATTTTTAAATGTTAAGTTAATGATTTGTAATATTTGTACGACAAAAAATAAGCTAATTGGCATCAATTTCTACATTTGACATACATGAAGTATTTATTGTCTTTACCTTACTTATACAACTTGTAATAAAGTAAAAGTACACTTAAGATTTACCTAATAAACTCCTGGAAGATAATAAATTTATGAAAATTACGTATGTATGTTATCATTTGACCTCCACTTTGGAATATTACTATAATATTGACTAAAAATTAAAGAAAAATATTTCCGAAACTTTCATGAGAAAATATTTAGTAAGTATTTACCCTGTTCCAATTTGGATACCGTTATACAAAACTAAACCAACGTAACAATTTTAAAACAATGCATGAGGAATAACAACGCATGTTTTCCCGCGCTTTGGTGTTCCCTTTAACACCTGTCAACACGCGCACGGGGGAAATGTCAGCAAGTTTAAACCATGCGTCAAAGCCGCCTGACAAGTCCAGGCGAGGAAATTGTTAAGCGTGTAACGTAAATAAAAAAAATTGTGCCTTCCGGTGTCCGCGCTCGGTTCGAAAGAATCACATCCAACCCACGCTCGCACGCGCGCGTTTCGCCGCCGCCGGCCGGTGCCTACCTGCGGCGTGGGCGGCGTCCCGGCGGCGTGGCGGCGTGGCTGGGGCCGGCCTGGCCTGGCCCGGCGTGGCGCGACGGGGCGGCGGCGAGCGAGCGAGCCAGCGAGCGAGAGAGAGGCGGCGGCGCGACTGACTGCTCCGCGCGCGCCGACGGCGCCGGGGCGGCGGCTGAGGGGCAACGCCGGCCGCCGCGCCGCACCGCGCACGCGCACGCGCACGCTCACGCTCACGCTCCGCACGCGCTGCACCGCCTTGAGGTGGGCTGCGACGTCTCGGTCCTCAGAGCGTCACACTTCGTTGGTAGAGATTTCCCGTCGATTGCTTCCTCTTTGGTAATGCACTTTCTCAACATCTAAATAACAATTTAATTTCAAGACTTCTCTCTTACGGTTCACAAGTTGCAACAATTTCTTAAACACGATATTATCACTGCTACTCTCCCTAGCATAACATATTTTATATATAATAGGTCACAAATACATACTTATATATAACTGACAATCTTGATCAACGGTTACAAATTCACACTTATAACACTTATTTATACAACAAATAACACAAATAAACACTTATTCATACAATAGAGTAAATAGTAAACAGTCTTACGATATTCTATCTATTAGTAACAGGTTTTTCGTGAATTAACTTGTCTCACAATTTTACAAATTGAATATCTCTTGAACAGAGAGTGTGAGATTGATCATTTCACACATTCTGGTTAATGGATTGGTTTCTTGCATACATAGTTTTATGGAAGACATTAACTCGCTTCCCCATGTTTCTGAGAATCTTTCCAAATTGTCTCCACGACTTAGCAAAGCATTCTGCTTACTTAGTTTGGATCTTCTATCATAATTAAGCTGCGGATTTTTGCCTAATTGTCGATTTTTAACCTTGAATAAAAAATGCAGTATTTATGGTTACTTGTTAATTTTGGGGCATTAGTAGAATTATATTTTAATGCACCGAACGCTTCAAAATTAATAAATAACCTGAAACATTGCGTTCTTAATTGAAGGATAAAAATCGGCAAATAGGCAAAATTCTGCAGCTTAATCATAATACTCCGTTTCTGGAAAAAGACAACTGTCAACGAAACACCGCTACGTTTCGTTCGTGACAGTTGAACGATGGTTTTGACGGACGGCACAGACTTTCACTAGGATAGACCCCGACAATCGAAAATCAATTGGCGAGCTGTACAAGGTGTTAGAATGGCATGCAAATTCATTTCTGCTTTATTTAGGTTCACTTTGATTTTATACACACAACTATACAATTGCATTTCTTGTTTTATTTTTATTGTCAAATAACGTGTTTTCATTTTTCTCAAAATACTTAAAGATTTCTATTGTTCCTTAATCTAGTACCGTTAATGCTATTTGTAATTAATTATTTTTCACTAATTTACTCCATCAAAGCAATGCCTAATAACCGATTATTTCCTTGTTACTCCTTTTTTTAAATTTGATAAAACTAGAACGCAGGAAACGGACCAAAAATCCATTTTTTAAATTTATAATTTAAAAAGGGTACATTTTTATTTTTATTACTGTTGTATCGCACGGTGCAATCTGCTGGTTTCTCATTAATTTTGAAGACCAAGGAAATTTGATTCTTCCTCAATAGAGTATTTTTATTCTTGAAACAACTATTGTTCACGCTTATCACCTTTATAACGTTTTAATAGATTTGTTTCTTTAGGTTAATTAAGGCATGAATGTATTTCAGCTCTATCAGTTTTAATATTATCTTGAAAACTAGTATGATAAATTTCATTATTAAAATTCAACAAAACATCAACAAATCCAAGCCAGACAGGTTTTTGTGTCTTCAAAAATTTGTTTTTGATCCATTATTTTATCTTCAAATTGAAATCCATCAGCGAAACATCGTGTTATTAAAAGGATGGGATGAGTATACAGTGGTGATACTCGTAAATGATCTTTCGAAAATCTTTTAAGCAGTAAATGAAGATAAAACAAAAAATATGTTAATTAAGTATTCAGTCTTGTGTAAGTAGTAATATAGCATATCTTAGTTATGTCTGAACATTAAGTTGAATTCAATGAAAGCCACAAGATACACGAATATTACAAACATGTGTTAGGGAAGAGTGTTAGTTCTTTAGAAAACGTTTATGGGAAATAAAAAGAGGAGAACTGCACGTTGGCACAATGGACGTTGTTTCATTGCAGGTACTTGTTCGGGAAACAGGATCTCTCCATAAAAAAGACTGTAAGATGCTCGTTTCATCTTATACCACTTCCGTGAACTTCTGCAAGGTCTGAAGCATGATGCTGGGGCGTCAATAACCTTGACTGAGTGTTACTGATCACCCCCGTAAACACTTCATGCACTTAAGGCAGTTAAGAATTTTACGTCAGTTTCAAAATTTGTGGAACTTTCACAGCAAAATTTGTGAAAATTTGGTACGCAAAATCGACCATACACTTATCACCAACACACTTGCAGGCTTCTGTAATCGAAGGGACAACTCTTTTAACGAACAAGAATCTTAGTTTGTTAAACTTCCAATGATGAACGTACGAAGTTAATGGAACTATTGCACTCTTAAATAATTACAAAAAAAAATTAAGATAATTTCAATTTAAATTATTAATTTTACTTTCAATTGACAACGTGAAACCACGGTAATATATTATAAGTTGCTTATTATTAGTTATTACATTTTAATGGATTATTTCTTTGATTTAGCAAAGGAAACGCAAATGCCTGATGAATGTTTGATGAAACGCAAATGTCTCGGGAATGTCCCTCAGCAGCGAATTCATTCACGAAATTGATTGTTTAACAGCCTAGGAAAACCTAATGAGAAGTGAGGAAGTATCTGACAAGTTTGACAAGTTTCTTTTCAAAAACGTCTAACTTGACAGAGTTCTGTGTGACGCATACTTCCAAACATCGATCCATCCATCTATTTATACAAAGAGTTATCCCGATTTTAGGGTACAAAATTGCATGCTTATCCTCTGTACCTTCAGCAATATTAACCATCATTTCTCTAACGTGCGTGCAAAGTTGCTTAAAATAACTTTAGCAATATAGTAGGAAGTACGATAGTTTACGGAGGTAAAGTGAAAGTTGCTGTTCAGTAAAGCAAAACATGTATAGCAAATATTTAATGGAGGGTGGCCTCTCCTTTGGAGACTTCTGGCGCATTGATGTCAGCTGCGTTACACGCAGTGATGCCTAGATAGATAGCTAGGCCAAGTTCTGTCGTTGTCCAAAAGAAAACTCTGGTGGCCGGCTGCTCTGACAGGTAATTTTCCGTGGTTTCTCCGATCAACACCAGGTGAATGTGCACTGCTGGTGGGAGATACTTGGGTTGAGGAAGAAACCCGTAGCCGATGGTAAGTCGGCGCCGGATCTCTCCATCCTTTGGGGAATGATTACCGCCTCCTCCCGCGATAAAACATCCACTGCACGTACGGGACTAATGCCCTTTTTAGTCTTCTCTTCCACTCCTCATTCTCAATCATCATCAATTGTCCTTCTAAACGGTTTTACCCAAATTATTTTCTATCAAAATTGCAAATAATATCAGTTCTGCGATTTGCAGGAAATTTCTGTGGTTAAATACCATTTGTAATACATATAAATGTCACAATGTAATAATTAGTGTAAACGCAGAATACGGAAAAACAAAGCCGAGTTGCGGTTATAGGAATACTGAAAACAAAAAAAGTTACACACACTATCATGAAAACTACAAAAACTGTTAAAACATAATCTCCACACATAACACAAATTTGTGTATTGTATAAATTAATTTGTGTGTGTATTTTATAAAAAGAAAATGTGTGTTAAATATTTTTTTGTGTGATTAGGAAATCAGTACTGAAAGAAATGTTTTTAATAAAGAAGTAAATGTTTATTCTTGATTTTTGTTCAACAATTTTTTTACTTCTACGAACAATAAGTAATGAAACAAATAAAATGTATTCACACCACGGAAAGTTAGAATGTGTAATAGCCTGGATTAAAAGTACGTATCATGAAACACATCACATGGATTGTCTATTGCACAGTATCAATCTAACTAAACTACAGAGACTAAGGTGACGCGTAAAATTCCACTCTTCCGATTTCTAGTTTATCAGCGTAACACTTGTTTTCTAAGAAAAATTACTTGCTTGCATTGTGCCGCAGGATGTTATTATCAGGTTAAGGTTTTCTGTTGTTCCAAGGGGAGATTGCACAACTCAATCCTGATAAAAAATTATTAATAGCGTATTAAACGTATCTATAAAACTCCGGAAAGCGTGTTCTTGCAGAAACTCAACGCAAAATGAAGTTTTAGAATTGCTTTCAAAAATGGTGTGTCTGTCGTTATTATCTACGTATGAGGATATAAACGCTCAGACCAACTATATGAATGTAATATGAGAGCAAAACAAAGAGAATTAAGATTATATGTTTCTCCCTCGGAGGTAGTGGGTACTACGTTGAATTTGTCTGATTTGATATTCTCTCTGAATGAATATGAAAATAATGTCATTTGGACTGCTTTAAATTTCCTAATTAATAATTTGGGGAATAGCAATGAAACACATTCAGTTTTAAAATTTACCATTTTATCAAAAAATATACATCGCGTTCTTTATTTTTCGTTTTCAGATGTGTGTAAGACAAAAATACATTTTTACGTACAACGAAATGTTCTGTGAAAGCGATAGTACAAACATTTGAGGTATCAAAACAGTCTTTGCCATCAATACAATATCTCAAAATAACCATTTCCTAATTCAAGAGGATTTAAAGGTGTTGAAACATTTCTGTGCCTTCGAAGTAACTAAGTAACTCTCCTGATTAGAAAGTAACATAGCAAGCATCGAAATTACTCAGAATTTAGTGTCAGATATTATTGTTCTTTGGAGATTTTAAAGATTATTTCTCCTTAACGAAACAATTTAATTTAATTACAGAACTATAGAAATAGTTGAATTTACTGTAGAACATTTTATGAAATTTAAAATGAAGATATAATTTTCAATCCTTTTTATAACTGAAACTAATGTAAATCTAAAATATTTTGAGATAGCGTAGAAACATCAGAACCTTTCTAAAACTTGCTTAAAAAAAGACCTCCTTTCTACGTACCAAGTAATTTTAATTTGAATTGCAACCTATTCTTCCATTCATTAATATTGACAGATTTTGTAATCCTTGCCATTGTAATGTTGCCTGGCGTGACCCCTTGGTGAACTCTTTATCACTTTTTTTCGGCGGTTCATGTTCCCCAATCGGCTACGGAAATGACAGAAGGAAGAAATCAAAATTCTTTAATTACCTAAAATAAATACCATTATATTTAGGTATCAGTTCCTGTTTGCAGTAAAAAGAGAGTGATAATTAGGGCCCGGATATTTATGATATGTCATATTTTTTGTGTTATTTCCAAGTAAAATATAAGTTAAGCTTCATTTTATACACAACTACCAATGCTATGCAATTTCTCGTGTCATATACAGACGTATTTTGGCTTTTTAATCCTCTCGTCATTTTTCGTTAATTTTTCACATTATGGTCATTTTCCATGAATGTTCGTATTTTTTGCAGCCTTTTCAAAGAGATTTTCCACGTATCTTAATTGTTATCTAATTTCATACAATTGTATCTAATTGTTGTCTGTCTTTCCTATAAAAATAGTATGTGTATTTGAATGAGGAAGGTAAGCTGCATCGACTGATCTGGTTGGCCGAAGAGGTTAAGAGCGTGTACCGACTAAATGCTAGGGTCCGAAGGGTCGCGGGTTCGAGTCCCACCTTGGGCTTCGTTGTTAGTCCCTTGTATCTCGTGTATGTGTTGTCGCGGAGAGCCTCGCGTTCCGCAAGTGTGCGGAAGATGTCTTCTGTGTTGGCGAATATGCGTCTCATCGGGACGTAAAGGTTAACCGGCATATTTCTAACATTTTTACGTCATAAACGTCGGGGCCCCAATGATAATAGTATGATAGACAGAGAGTTACTTTTATGGTGTAGTCTTTCATTTTAAGCTGAAACCAACAAAAAGAATCGAGGTAGGGTGTGACATACCGACCATTATCCCCGTCCTGGTTTTATGAAATGCAGATTTTAGATACTGAAATGATTTGGAGCAAATATAACAATACTAATTATTACAAAAGTTTCCCAAATGTCAGTAGTGTGAGAGGGCATTCGTGAACAGGCGTAGTGGCTACAGGAGGGAGTACGCATGGTGTCACTTGTAGATTAGGCTAAGTAACATTCTTTTTCTGCTGACCTGGGTGGCCAAGGTGGCTAAGAGCATACGTACCGACTCAACGCTTTGGTCAGAATGGTCGCAGGTTCGAGTCCCATCTTGGGCATGGGTGTTTGTCCCTTGTCTCTCTGTATGGATTATTGTGGAGGGCCTCACGTTCTGCGGAACCCATACCAAAGGAGCCTACAAGTGTGTTGGGGTTTAGTGTATGGTCGATATAAAATCCTGCAACTGAGTAATTAAATATATTCTACCGTGCATTAAGAAATCAGCGTTGTGATAATTGGAATTCGTTTATTGTCTATAGTTAGGAATGGTGGGCTCTATATTTTAAAATAAGGACTGATGGAGTATTTTGTCAGCCTAGGGAAAAATACGTATTTGAATCAGTCACTAGAAACGTTCGACTCTTCCATGTTGATGACTGCTAACTTTTTGAACTTTTTGATCACGTACTCCAAGCAATAATGTATTTCGTTTAGTCCAGCACGGCGCGAACATCCACATCCATTTCTATCGGAATGTCGCATTTTTTCAATGCAAATTCCTGAGCCATAACGTTTTTTGCAAGTACGGAATTTCTATTTGTTCAGACGTCTTTGCCAATAAAATGTATTGGTTTATTTACGAGGAACTTCGTCACCGGAAACGAATGTGCTGGTGGGAAAGAAATCGTGAAAGGGGGTTTAAAAACGTAATAGGAATATTTTTAAAAAATTGACTGACTTTTCATATGTAATGATTCACTTGTTTATCCTTTCTGTATCGCAGTAATAAAATATCAGATCTTATACTACTAGTCATGAAAACTACTAACGATAATGTGAATATGATCACATAGGAATGAACACAAGTGAACAAACACCAGAAGCACAAATGTCCCCGTAATACATATTTATTTCTTTTTTTAACTATCTCACATTCCCTATAATAATTACACATTTACAAGAATTTTATTCTATGATTCGGTCTAGAATATTAATGGACTCAGTTTTCTTTATAAATATTTACCTTTCAAGCTAGACTTTTTTAAATCAAATCATATTTGTGAAGCGTGTATTTTATGTTACGATTTCTACACATCACATGTTGAGGAATGGTGACGCTGTGAAATTTCACTTACAACCACCGCCCTGAAGAAGTCCTTCCCATGGGCTATGCATTATTCAGAGGTCTCTGTAACCCTCGTACCATATATGGGTCTTTTTGGACTCCACGATCATTAATTTTTTTTATATTTTTCTGAATATTTCCAGGATAATTTCGGTCTTCTAGGTATGCCTTTGGGCACTTATTAAGCAAGTACGAAACCATTTTCACAAATTTTCTATATTTTATTAGAGAGTTATTAAGTTTTCCTTACATGGCACCGGTTTGATCTAAGATACAGTCTATAATTTTCCCATTCTCATTTCAAACATATTGTCATGAACTTAAAAAAATGTGATTGATACCGTACATCTTTGTCTGATACTTGATTTATCTCGAAATAACTTTCACAAATTCTTATAAATATTTCGCAAGCATTATGAATCAACAATGGAGGCTACCTACGGAGGTTATCCTTTATAAGAAATATCTAATATGAATGGATTATTTATAGATATGAATAGATAATTGAAGATAGATCTTTATGAATAGATAATATATTTTATAGATTATTTATTTATTATGTTATTTAATATAACTTCGAAAGGAATTCTTTTATAAAATCAATTATTTACATCCGGTACGTTGCAGAACACATTCGTGTTTACCACTTTCAATTGTCAGTAAAGATAGGTGTCCGAAAAGACCTCAGGTATGGAACTTGACATAAACAAACAGATATGATACGAGGGTAAAGAAGTGCTTCGCTTCCGAAGCCTTTGCGTTGGGGCTGCGCGGGGCCTCAGGGTGGCAGAGTCGAGGATGTTCGCGGAGGCGCACTTCCGCGAGCTGGCTTTATCGAATTTACTCTCCGCAATATCCATCCTGCTTCGGCCCGCGGTCGACGCCCATCGCAGGGCTCTGGCCTCCAAACACTTTGCGTTTACCTGGCACCACCGCGGGAGTCGACTTCTAAACAGCTTCACATCCAGCCATTTTTAATTAAACGGTCCTTCCTTACCTTTGATTAAACTGTTCTTTTACTTCTGAGAAATAAATGTGATCACCTCCAAATAAAGCATTCGATTATAATACTAATGGTGCAACAACATACTTTCTGTTTATAATTTTTGAAATTTCCAAAACGTTTTCTTTCTTATACCTTCTCGGATTCTTGGAAAAACTACATAACAGAAACGTTGCAATTTCTGAACAACTAATATCTCAGCTATTACTTGAAAACGTCCAATTCAACCAATTCAAACAAAGCGCCTATCATGCATCGGTTTTGATAGGAGCAATCATTATCTACTTCTACAAATGAAACAAACACAAATAAATTTAACTGTTACAGCATTTGAAGCACATAATCCAGAAAAGTAATAATTTCACACAAGCCTGCTTTGATTGCATAGATGAGAGTTTTCAGTTTTTGAGTATCATAATAAGTGATAAAATACAGCCCTGCATTTTTGCGATGTACAATTTGAAAACATTTGCCCCTTGTCTTAGGTAAGTATCCGGACATGGAGGGGATGGGTTTATGATGTGGTCGTGTTTTTCATGGAGGGGGCTTGCACCCCTGGTTGTTTTGCGTGGCACTATCACGGCACAGGTCTACGTTGATGTTTTAAACAACTTCTTCCTTCCCACTGTTGAAGAGCAATTCGGGGATGGCGATTGCATTTTCAACACGATCGAGCACCTGTTTGTACTGCACGACCTGTGGCGGAGTGGTTACATGACAATAACTTTCCTTTAATGTACTAGCCTGCAGAGAGTCCTGACTTGAATCCTATCGAACCCCTTTTGGATGTTTTGGAACGCCGACTTCGTGCCAGGCCTCACCGACCTATATCGATACCTCTTGTCAATGCAGCACTCCGAGAGGAATGGGCTGCCATTTTCCAAGAAACCTTCCAGAACCTGATTGATAGTATGCCTGCAAGAGTGGAAGCTGCCATCAAGGTTAAGGATGGGCCAACACCCTATTGAATTCCAGCATTACCGATAGAGGGCGCCACGAACTGGTAAGCCACTTTCAGCTACGTGTCCGGTTACTTTTGATCACTTAGTGTGTTTTCCAAATGCAAACTAGAAGTAGAAAGAACTAACCTCATAAAATGCCTCTTTAGCGTAAACCGCTCTACGCACCCGAAGCGAGGAAGAGCTCGTGGTTTACTTGCGCCCTATCAATTACAGATATTGGTAAATCGGGTTCTGCCGCCTACATTCGCTCTAACGCGAGCTCATGAATATTTCCGCTAGCGCGCCGCCATCCCCGCCGCCTCCGACCCCTTCGCCTCGCCTGCCACCCTCTCCTGTACCGTCTCCTTCTCCACCTCTGCCTCCTCTCTCTCGCCTTCACCGCCGCTATTGTCCCGCCTCTTCCCCAATTCCCTTCCCATAACCCTGCCCCCGCCGCCGTCATCACCGCCACCACAGCCGCTACCGATTCATCGCCCCCCTGAGCGCCAGTACGCACCCGCGCAATCCAATTACGCGCGGTACGCAGGGCGCGTGCGCGGGGGTGGGGCCGGGGGTGCGGACCTTTGTGGGCGGCGGAGGTTGCCCGGCCGCTCTCCCTCCACGAGATAAGTGCCGTGTTGATTGGTTCATTGATTGATGTTTCCGGCTGCGTGAACTGCTCAGGTCATTAGTCTCGTTAGTGGAGTGAATGTTTTTTGTGCCCGGAGGTGGCGGTTTCTTCCCCGCTCGACGGTGAAATCCGACACCGACTTCACGTCGGGATGTGAAAGAATCTTCCCTCTAGATATCTTGATATCTGCCTCAGAGGAGCACCGTTCTAGTTGGGAGAAGCTCTAAATATTTCCTACCCTCACCTCTAGGGATGAAACTCCCATACTACTTTTTCCCCATTTTAATTTCTAGGAAAACTGTACACCAAGACATGGAATGTACGTACAACAATGCATTGAAAATGTCACGTACTGAAACGAGTAATCCAATATTTGAAGTTAGATCTTACTTGAAATTCTGCGATTTATTGCTATAGAGTTATAATTAATTACTGTCAACCAGCTAGTAGAGTCGTTATTGTAAGTCTAGTTATAAAAAAATTCTTTAGATTTACTTATTTTACTTTTGAAATAATTTGAACAAATTTTTATATAAGAGTTGCTACGAAGTGTACATATTTCAGTTATATTGGTGTATTTAAATTAATTACTAAAGAGTTCAAAATGTATTCAAATATTTTTCGCATTTTCCCTTCCATTTTAAGAAATTCTGGAAAAATCAATAAAATTAAGCTTCTAAAAATAAACTCTCTTGCTTAATTTTCTCTCTTCCTTTTTCTTCTAAAATTCTATATGAGAAACAGAAAGGTCAAGAGTGGTCGCAAAACGGAGAAATATTAATCCAGCTTCTGCAAACAACTAACACTCCTGCGCTTCAGAATATTTCTGAAGCAGCGTTGCCTTCGACACGCGAAAAGAGAAAGCAAGACATGAGAAAGAAAAAGAAAAAACGGAATGAGAAGAAAAATAAGCATTCTCCATATACTTCACTACAACTAAAACAGAATTTACGTAAATATATGCCTACTGTTACAATCGCTTGTCGGTTTGACACGCAGTGGGGTGTCGAGAGGATGTTGTGAACGTTGTTGCTTGACGCTGTTCTGTTGGTAATATGATTGATCGCTCATTTGTACTGGTTATGGAGAGTTAGCAGGATTGTGAACTGTAACTACGGAGAGAATAAATTAAGTATTTGTTGAAATACAACTGATATTTATGGATGGGAAGAAGAAACCGTAAAAGGAGAGAAGGAAAATTTGATGGCAGCGGTGGGATGATCAGTCTCTTCGGAGGCGTCGAATAGTACAACAAATGGGGTGATCAGTCCAATCGGATACCGCAACTAATGGATAGCGCAACAAAACGGATTAGCGAAATAAAATTAATAACCCATCATGAAACTGTGGTGAGAGAACTGTAAAAGCATGAGGGCTATGTAACCACCACGTTGTGTGGTATGACCGGAGCAGTGGCGAGCTCCTGTAACGGACAAGTTAAGCGAAGTTGAGTTGCTGAATCTCTCGGAGGCGTCAGGGAAGCGACCAAAAACTTCAGTGAATTGATGGTAAATGAATTGTGAATTTTGTAAGAACTTTACAGTTGGTGTCTGACGGGAGCAGTGACGAATTTATGTGGCGGAAATCTCAAGCAATCTTGTGGAGTTGCGGAATCTGCCGGAGTCTGTCTGGTGGCGACTAAAGACCGTGAAACGGCTGTGAACGAACTGTGGAATACGTAGACTGGGCAGTGATTGAACAAGAATAGCTTAAGTTATTTTGTTAATTGTGTGTCGCCAGAAATTAGCAATATCTGGTGGCAAAGTGCTGATAATTCAGGTGAACTTACTTTTTGTGTGCTACATACATGAATATTCAGGTGCGTATTGCTATTGCTAACAAAATATCTGGTTAATCGAAAGATGTTTTACTAGAACTGGCGGAATTGATTCACCTCATAATATGTCATTGAGACGCCTTGAGATGGCAATTAAGAGCGATTGAGATTTCGAGGTTGAATAGTTTAAAGAAGCATAGAGAGGATAAACTGGCCAAAGAAAAAGAAATATAATTAGGTTAGAAAAAGGAAAATAATTATAATTAGCCAAAATTAAAATTGAAGTAAGAATCAGAGAAGTTGAAAATGCTTCTAGAGATATGTCGATTTCAGAAGACAATCAGGTTACTGAGCCGACTAGAAGAGTTCAAGAATGTACGAAATCCTTGTTTTTAAGAAATGGGGAAATTTCAACCGGATGTAGAAGAAATATATCTTTATACAGAAAGGTTTTGAACAGAATGTGAGAGCGGATACATTTGATAAAAGTAGATGAGCTCATTTTTTAAATTGTTTGATGCCCCCTTCAGTAGCTGAATATGTTACGAGAGAAAACAAGAATGGAATTGCATTATACGAGCAAATTAAATAGTGGTTAATTAACAAATATCAAGTTAGGCCCGAAAAATTACGCAAACAATTTTTTGAAATTAAGAAAACCCCGAATCAAACTATATGAGGTATCTCTTATGAGCTTTATAGAAAATTATCATGTTGGGAGAAGGGTATGAATGTTGAGACATTTGATGATTTGTTATCATTACTCGTATTCGGTCAGGATAAAATGTTTAGTACCATACCAGGTAAAGGAGTAACGTTTCATGCCGTGGCCCAAATTTAGAGTAATAAAATTTTGCTAAGATCTTGCAAAAAATTGATGATGCCAAATCAGACTGTGGATTTAAAACAAGTGATCGAAACGGAAATAGAGCGAAAAAGAGGCAATCTAATAATAATAATAATAATAATAATAATAATAATAATAATAATAATAATAAGCTTGTCCAATCCTAGCAAAGACCGAATACTTGAAAAGACACGACAGGGTGTGTAGCTACCTCCACTGGCAGATCTGTACCGCCCTCGAAGTTCCAAACACATGCCCCAAGTGGTACGAACACTCACCGAAACCGGTGACGTCTGTTGGATTGTGTACGATATTGTACGACCAACAAATTCAAACTGATCGCACGATAGCGGCAAACAAACCGGATATAGTTATCCGGGATTTGGAGAAAAAATCGTGTTTACTTGTCGATGTTGCTGTACCTTGCGATCAAAACGTCGTTACCAAGGAGGCAGAGAAACGTCTTAAATACAAGAGTTTGGAAATCGAGATCAGCCGAATGTGGGGCGTAAAAGCACAGGTCGTCCCGATAGTTATCGGAGCTCTGGGATTTGTTCCGCAAAATTTGAGTAAGAACTTGTCTAAACTCCCAGGTAATTCAAAAGACTGGGAAGTGCAAGAAATTGCTTTATTTGGAACAGCCCACATTTTGCGCAAAGTATTGTAGAGGCACCGACAGTCCCTAGATCTGCTCCTTAGGTAGCTGGTTGCAACCTGGAGTAGATTTTATATTCAGCCCATACATAGCATTTTAGTCATGATATAGAGTAATAATAGTAATAATACGCGGGTGAAGTGCACAGCCTGAGAAGGCTCCGAACGGGGAAGATGGGGTGTGGAGAGTCGGCTGTGCGGGTGGACTGAAGAGCGCGCACTAAGAGGATGAAGAGTCGGGCAGAAGAGCAGGGCAGAGGGTAAATTGCATCGTGTGGCAGAGGTGACTGCGGCACTCGGTAGGGGGCAGGGCGGCACGGGCACAGCCGTTCATAAAATGCGGCTTACGACCTTTCCCCGCCGCCCCGCCACTCCTGCTCCTCGCCTCTTCTTCGATGCCACCGCCACGCTACTCCACGCCACGCTCTGAGCGCGCGCTGACCAGGCACAGGTATTCTCTTAGCCATCTAAAGCTAGCATCGCCCAAAAACTAATCTCAAACCAATCCATTTGTAAAATTTTAGACTAATTTAATTCTCTATTCCCGAATTTTAGGCTCTTTTTGATATTCCAAAATCGTGGGCGCTGCTAGCTCTAAAGCTTAGCTTTAGTCTAAACTAAGCTTGTATCACCCACCCAGAATCCATCCCAAAATCAATTCAAAAATTTGAAATCCTATCCAAAATTTGTGGCTAATTTTAGGCTCTTAGAAAAAATTCCCGAATTCATATTCCAAAATTCAGGGCTGTACAAAGAAAAACAATATTGATTCGTACGGCCGAATAAATACCAAAATCAAAAAAATTTCGAAAAAATCTGAAACCATACCCAACATTTCAGGCTAATTTAGGTTCTAGAAAAAAATCATTCCCACATTTATATTTAAAAAATGATTTGGTTCGTTAATTTGGTTTGGTTGAGATTGGTTTTTGGGCGCTGCTAGCTTTAGATGGCTCATTCTCTGGCGTCCCCCAAGGCGGCGACGATGGCTCTGGACATGGCGGTGGATGAGTGTTGCGAATGAGGGTGAAATAGAGAAAGATAATGGTATGAACACTGCGGTAAAAGAGATGGACGTTGTCAACGTTGAAACTAGATGGGAAGGAAATGAGAAACCAAACGAACCAAGAAATTATTCTTTTTATTGGTAATTTTGAGTACTCTTGGGGTAAGAACAAGAACCTTAAAATTGGTTCAGACTAGAGGCTTTTATGGAAACAGAAAAGATGGAGTTCAGAGGAAGTAAAAATTAATTCACAATAGAAACGTAATTTTGTTAAGTACAGAAATAAACGACATTAAAATTTTAGGGTTTTCATTCCAAAATGGAATATCGTGGTTAGTAAAATAAAAGTAGAATAAAGTTTCTCTAATGAAATAAATCGGTAAAAGTAATTCATGCAAATGTGTGAAATAGTAGGCAGAGGAAAATGTTCTCAAAATTCGAAGAAGTACGTTTGGGCGATTTTTACAATTCGTGTAGCTACAGTTCGACTATATTCATTTCATTGAAAACTCGTGCAACATGTAAATCCATCTCAAAATAAAAATACTGGACATCCTTCCGACAAGTATTATCTTAGTTGTGTTACGTTCATTTAATATCAAGTTTCACATATTAAAACGGATCTTAAAAAGTT